>JAVTVY010012045.1:0-53842 GCA_036873755.1 Hanleya hanleyi
ATTTGCTAGATCCTGTGTTAAATGTGATGATTTTAATCAACGTCACAAAACATTGTTGCAGAAACTTATAAAACAGGGCTATTCCACCAAGCGCCTCCACTCAAAGTTTTCAAATTTGGCGATACATATCGCATGCTAATAGCAAAATACGAACGTAGCGTGCAAGGTCTATGGCGCTACGTTTCGTAACTTGTGTCTAATTCCGCTTAACCCGGGGCTAGGGGCCGTATGAACCCATGTACTTCAAGATCCTCATGGTACTCATATAAACAGTCACAATCAAAGCGTGACTGAGATACATCTTTTTTTTAGATGACGACTCTATAACGAATATTATGGATTAAGAATACTGATCAGCGATACGGATTTGATATTTTTTGGAACATCATGATGTCTTGCCGGCATCATTGAAAACTGTTGACCGCTTCTCTCTTGCAGGAAACAAGCCTATGTGTATGTATACTATGATTGTCTTTTTGAATTTGGTGCTAATAGTGTTATATGGAATATGGAATAGGTCTTTGGATTATGGACGCGGATATTCTCTAATGGACGACGGCTGGATTATGAATGACGGACTAGACCCTTGTAATTTCCCACAATGTCGTGGGTGATCAAATTCTCCGGCAATCTCCGGCAAGCTTCAGGGGCGATAGGGGTCCCTAGTGTACCGATTGGGTTGTATGAGGTATCAATGTGAAGCATTCGTGAAGGGGCATCTGATGGGGTGGGTGTGGGGTTGAAATATCGTCATTCTGCGAATGCGCGGTAGACCAAGGGTATGGAAATAGACGTTTTGGGGTCTAGGGGAGCCCCTAGTGGTCCGATGGAGTCGAGTGAAGTATCAATGTGAAGCCTATGTGAGAGGGCATCCCACTGGGTGGGTGTGGGTTTGGAATATGGTCATTCTGCGCATGCGCGGTAGACCAAGGGTATGAAAATAAACGTTTTGGGATCTAGGTGAGCCACTAGTGGGTCGATGGAGTCGAGTGAGGTATCAATGTAAAGCCTATGTGAGGAGGCATCCCACTGGGTGGATGTGGGGTCGCAATATCATCATTCTGCGCATGCGCAATAGACAAATGGTATGAAAATAGACGTTTTGGGATCTAGGTGAGCCACTAATGAGCCGATGGAGTTGAGTGAGGTATCCATGTGAAGCCTAGGTGAGGGGGCATCCGATTGGACTAGTGTCTCGGCCGTTGTCCACATTCTGCGCATGCGCAGACAGGGAATTCTGGGAAAAGGGTGTGGAAATAGACATGTTAGGGTTTAGGTGAGCCCCTAATGATCCTATGGTGTCGTATGAGGTCTTATTTTGAAGCTGCCGTGAGGGAGCATCCGCCTGGGCTAGTGTGTCGTTCGTTGTCAATAGTCTGCGCATGCGCAGTCTGGCCGTAGTATAGAAATAGACGTGTTGGGGTTTTAGGTGGGCCACTACTGGGCCGATGGGATCGAGTGAGGTATCAATGTAAAGCATACGTGAGGGAGTCTCCAACGGGCTGGGTGTGACGTGGAACAGACGTCATTCTGCGCATGCGCAGTAGAGAAAGTGTATGGAAATAGACGTTCTGGGGCCTAGGCGAGCCACTAATGGGCCGATGGAGTCGAGTGCGGTATCCATGTGAAGCCTATGTGAGGGAGCAACCGCCGGGAGTAGTGTCTCGGCCGTTGTCCACATTCTGCGCATGCGCAGACAGGGAATTGTGGGAAACGGGTGTGGAAATAGACGTTTTTGTGGTCTAGGTGGGCCACTAATGGTCCGATGGAGTCGAGTGAGGTATCAAAGTGAAGCATTCGTGACGGGGCATCCAGTCATGGATGGGTGCATGTAAAATTAGGGGTATGACGTCACTTCCGGTTTGGGTGAATGGGGCGTAACCTGGGAACATGATAGGACATGTACTGACCTGTCTGTGGGGGGTTTTCCCGCAGAATTTCGCTGACGTCTGCGCCTGCATCCGGGTATGCATGAGGGTCTGTGTGAATGGGGTGTGACCTGGGAACATGATAGGAATGCATGTACTGACCTGTCTGGGGGGTTTTTCCCAGCCCGGGCCGGCCCGGCCCGGCCGCAGCGCGCGCGCGGGTTACTCCGGCCGCAGCGCGCGCGCGTTCTCCAGAAGTGCGCGGCATCACCGGCAGTGTGCGGGTGAATTTCGGATTATCCTAGGCCACTGATTGGCTACTTTCTCAAGGTGTTCAAAGCCAGTATGGGTAGAGTCAGAATGGCGTGTTTTTAAGTGCAAGTCGCGTCAATCTGCGCATGCGCAGTTGGCTGTAGTAAGTAAAGTGGCCATTTTGGGGGTGCGTGGAGGTGTGTTTGGGGTAGAGAGGGACCATCCTTGGTCCGATTGTGTCGTGGGAGGTGTTATCTTGTAGCTGTCGGGGTGTACATCTCGATTTGAAGGATGTTCACGTCATCTGTGAGGTCATCAGTAGGAGTAGTAGCGAAAGTGGGCATTTTGGGGCAGTGAAGGAAGGTATTTGGTGTAGAGATGGACCATCCATATCTGTCACACATTATACCACATCTTTGTTGTGTAAACCCACATCTGTCCTGCATTATACCATATATGTCCTGTATTATACCATACCTGCCTTATGTTATACAATATCTGTCCTGTATTATACCAAATCTGTACTGTAGTGTACCATATTTGTTCTCTATTATACCATATATGTCCTGTATTATACCAAATCTGCCCTGTATTATACAGTATCTGTCCTGTATTATACCAAATCTGTGCTGTATTATACCAAATCTGTGCTGTATTATACAATATCTGTCGTGTGTTATACCATGTCTGTGCTGTATTATACGATATCTGTCCTGTATTATACAATATCTGTCCAGTATTCTGCAATATATGTTCTGTATTATACCAAATCTGTCCTGTATTATACAGTATCTGTCCTGTATTGTACCATATATGTCCTGTATTATAACATATCTGCTCTGTATTATACAATATTTCTCCTCTATTATACCATATCTGTGCTGCATTATACCATATCTGTCCTGTATTGTACCATATATGTCCTGTATTATACCATATCTGTCCTGTATTGTACCATATATGTCCTGTATTATACCAAATCTGTGCTGTATTATACAATATTTGCCCTCTATTATACCACATCTGTGCTGTATTATACCATATCTGTCCTGAATTATACCATATCTGTGCTGTATTATGCAATATCTGTCCTGTGTTATACAATATCTGTCCTGTATTATACCAAATCTGTCCTGTTTTGTACCATATTTGTCCTGTATTATACAATATATGTTGTGTATTATACCAAATCTGTGCTGTATTATACAGTATCTGTCCTGTATTATACCAAATCTGTGCTGTATTATACAATATATGTTCTGTATTATACCAAATCTGTGCTGTAGTATACGGTATATGTCCTGTATTATATCAAATCTGTGCTGTATTATACCATATCTGTCCTGTATTGTACCATATATGTCCTGTATTATACAATATATGTTCTGTATTGTACAATCGGATAGCCGTTGTCGTGAATAACAACAAGTTCAGCAATGTTCATACAGTTTATTATTCCCAATGTTACATCATACCCAGGCTAGGGGAGCCGCCCTGGTCATGTTTGGTATGTTCACAGCAAAACAAATTGAAATATCAAACACCATGTTTTATTATTTAACGCACCGTCACATTAGGTACAAGTGTTTACTGAGCTCAAGTCAACGATCAGCATGTAGACATATAGAGTATGTACGGCATGTTATGGTATTCACCAGTGCACGGGTGACGCGTTCAACCGATGGGGTGGTCGGTCAGCTTGGTAACGAAAAACGTAACATTGGTCACCTTCTCCACTGTCCACTTGGTGTTGGGGCGTTGTTGTTGGGCCCATTCCAAGGGATCCACGGTGTCCAGTTTCTCCAGCATCGTCTCTAGCGACACTCGGTTAATGACGGTAAACGGTTGGTCGAATACCTGGATGTTCCTGCTCGGGTAAAAGTATCGGACTTGGACTGTCTCCTTATGCTGCAGCACATAACCAAACGCCAGATTCAATCTGAAGGCCGTAGTTTGGTCGTTGAAGATGGTTTCCACGTAGCTACATAGACGGGCGAGGTCGGTCAGTCGGAAATTGTAGATATCTTGAATAGGGCGATGACGGTTGAAACATTGCCGTATCATGGACCAATGGCGCCGATAGATGTCACTCACTGGATGGGCGTCCTGTAACAGATCGCTAGGAACATTTATGGGCTCGTCCAGAAAATGTTCGATGCTGTCAGGCGTATGACTCGAAACCGTAACGGTGGGGTCCGGCTGGATATCCAGGCTCTTCTGAACTGTGGGTATAGGCGGGCTCTCCGTCATCGCATCACCAGTGGCGTTCGTCTTCCCGGGCTCATCTTCACTGGGTCTGACCTTCCGCGGCTCCTCTTCAGGGGAAAGTTGTCGCCCAAACCGTAGAGACGGGGCATGAATCAAACGCTGATGGCGTCTTAACTGACTGCGTCGTTTGAAGAGTTGACCACAATCCTTACAGTGTTCCATCGCGCCCTCGTGGAATGAGCGTTCGTGGCGCAGTAAATGATCCTTCCGATTAAATGACCGTGCGCAGGTTATACAAGTATACCGTGCATCGTTGTGGGTGGAGGCCTCGTGGCGTCGTAAATTATCTAGACGAGTAAACTGCTTCTGGCAAGTTGTGCAAGTGAACATCTTGGTGGTTGACAGTGTCTGATGAAACGGCCAGGCCGCTTCCCTTTTATAGCACGCTAGCTGGTGATCTATTTTTAGCACACTCAGTTCAACTATCCCCAAGTCGAGGGCCGGGCCGTGACATCTTCGGTAACCTCCGTGTCTCTTCGGGCACCTCCGTGACATCTTCGGTCACCTCCGTTTCTCTTCGGTCACCTCCGTAACTACCCGGCTGTTCCCGTGTAAACCTGGATGGATCTCCGTGTCTCTTCGGTGACCTCCGTGACATTTTCGGTCACCCCCGTGTCTCTTCGGTCACCTCCGTACCGTCAACGATCAGCATGTAGACATATAGAGTATGTACGGCATGTTATGGTATTCATCAGTGCATGAGTGACGCATTCAGCCGATGGGGGTGGTCGGTCAGCTTGGTAACGAAAACGTGGCATTGGTCACCTTCTCCACTGTCCACTTGGTGTTGGGGCGTTGTTGTTGGGCCCATTCCAAGGGATCCACGGTGTCCAGTTTCTCCAGCATCGTCTCTAGCGACACTCGGTTAATGATGGTAAACGGTTTGTCAAATACCCGGATGTTACTGCTCGGGTAAAAATATCGGACTTGGACTGTCTCTTTATGCTGCAGCACATAACCAAACGCCAGATTCAATTTGAAGGCCGTAGTTTGATCTTTGAAGATGGCTTCTACGTAGCTACGTAGACGGGCGAGGTCGGTCAGTCGGAAATTGTAGATATCTTGAATAGGGCGATGACGGTAGAAACAGTGCCGGATCATGGGCCAATGGCGCCGATAAATGTCACCCACTGGATGGTCTTCGTGTAACAGATCGCTGGGAACATTTATGGCTTCGTCCACGAAGTGTACTTTGCCTTCCACGTCGTACAAAATCTGGCCCAAGGTCTTGTCGTCGGAATTTGACTGTTGAATTAGGGCGACATCATCATCGGCCCTCGTGCGATGGGTGGGAGTTCCCCTGTTTCGATATTGATGCCTACGGGCTCTTCTACCTGCAAACGTGGCTGCGGAACAGGGTGTCGTGTGCGTTGGTGTCGCAGCAACTGACTGGTCAGTTTGAAAAGCCGACCATATTCTTCGCATGGACGCTTGTGTACTTCTTGGCGTGCACGTGTGTGGCGCTGTAAATGATCCGGGCGCTGAAACGACAGTGTACATATCGTACAGCTATACCGGGCGGTTCCTTCGTGCTTGGTAGCCTCATGGCGGCGCAAGTCGTGCAGACGAGTGAATGATTTCGAGCACGTAGTACAAGTGAACATCTTGGTGGTTGACAAAGTGTCTGATGAAACGGCCAGGCCGCTTCCCTTTTATAGCACGCTAGCTGGTATCATGTTCGGGCACCTCCTTGTCTCTTCGGTGATCTCCGTGACATCTTCGGTGACCTCCGTGTCTCTTCGGGCACCTCTGTGACATCTTCGGTGACCTCCGTGACATCTTCGGGCACCTCCGTGTCTCTTCGGCCACCTCCGTGTCTTTTCGGGAAGTAACCGAAGAGACTCGGAAGTGAACGACATGGTGCGAAAAACCCCACAGACAGGTCAGTACATGTGCTATCATGTTCACACTCCGTCACCGAAAAGACACGGACTGAAGATGGCTGTGACTGAAGATGGCTCTGTGAGGTCACTTCCGCTTCCGTTCACGTGACCGGAACTGACCTTTGACCCCGGCGCGCAATTTTATCCGGTATTGTTAGCGACGAACCCATAAATGTTCCTAGCGATCTGTTACACGAAGACCATCCAGTGAGTGACATCTATCGGCGCCATTGGCCCATGATCCGGCACTGTTTCTACCGTCATCGCCCTATTCAAGATATCTACAATTTCCGACTGACCGACCTCGCCCGTCTACGCAGCTACGTGGAAGCCATCTTCAACGATCAAACTACGGCCTTCAAGTTGAATCTGGCGTTTGGTTATGTGCTGCAGCATAAGGACACAGACCAAGCCCGATATTTTTACCCGAGCAGTAACATCCGGGTATTTGACCAACCGTTTACCATCATTAACCGGGCGTCGCTAGAGGCGATGCTGGAGAAACTGGACACCGTGGATCCCTTGGAATGGGCCCAACAACAACACCCCAACACACAATGGGTCGTAGAGAGGGTGACCAATGCCACGTTTTTCGTTACCAAGCTGACCGACCACCCCCATCGGCTGAATGCGTCACTCATGCACTGATGAATACCATAACATGGTATACATGCTGATCGTTGACGGTACGGAGGTGACCGAAGAGACACGGAGGTGACCTAAGATGTCACGGAGGTACCCGAAGAGACACGGAGGTTACCGAAGATGTCACGGCTCGGCCCTCGACTTGGGGATAGTTGAACTGAGTGTGCTAAAAATAGATCACCAGCTAGCGTGCTATAAAAGGGAAGCGGCCTGGCCGTTTCATCAGACACTCTGTCAACCACCAAGATGTTCACTTGCACAACTTGCCAGAAGCAGTTTACTCGTCTGCACGACTTGCACCGCCACAAGGCCTCCACCCACAACGATGCACGGTACACTTGTATAACCTGCGCACGGTCATTTAATCGGAAGGATCATTTACTGCGCCACGAACGCTCATTCCATGAGGGCGCGACGGAACACTGTAAGGATTGTGGTCAACTCTTCAAACGACGCAGTCAGTTAAGACGCCATCAGCGTTTGATTCATGCCCCGTCTCTACGGTTTGGGCGACAACTTTCCACTGAAGAGGAGCCGCGGAAGGTCAGACCCAGTGAAGATGAGCCCGGAGAAACGAACGCCACTGGTGATGCGATGACGGAGAGCCCGCCTATACCCACAGTTCAGAAGAGCCTGGATATCCACCCGGACCCCACCGTTACGGTTTCGAGTCATACGCCCATCCAGTGAGTGACATCTATCGGCGCCATTGGTCCATGATACGGCAATGTTTCAACCGTCATCGCCCTATTCAAGATATCTACAATTTCCGACTGACCGACCTCGCCTGTCTACGTAGCTACGTGGAAGCCGTCTTCAACGACCAAACTACGGCCTTCAGATTGAATCTGGCGGTTGGTTATGTGCTGCAGCATAAGGAGACAGTCCAAGTCCGATACTTTTACCCGAGCAGGAACATCCAGGTATTTGACCAACCGTTTACCATCATTAACCGAGTGTCGCTAGAGACGATGCTGGACACCGTGGATCCCTTGGAATGGGCCCAACAACAACGCCCCAACACCAAGTGGACAGTGGAGAAGGTGACCAATGTTACGTTTTTCGTTACCAAGCTGACCGACCACCCCATCGGCTGAATGCTTCACCCATGCACTGATGACTACCATACCATAACATGCCGTACATACTCTATATGTCTATATGCTGATCGTTGACTTGAGCTCAGTAAACACTTGTACCTAATGTGACGGTGCGTTAAATAATAAAACATGGTGTTTGATATTTCAATTTGTTTTGCTGTGAACATACTAAACATGCACAGGGCGGCTCCCCCAGCCTGGGTATGATGTAACATTGAGGATAATAAACTGTACGAACATTGTTGAACTTGTTGTTATTCACGACAACGGCTATCCGTTTGTACAATACAGAACATATATTGTATAATACAGGACATATATGGTACAATACAGGACAGATATGGTATACTACAGCACAGATTTGGTATAATACAGGACATATACCGTATACTACAGCACAGATTTGGTATAATACAGAACATATATTGTATAATACAGCACAGATTTGGTATGATCCAGGACAGATACTGTATAATACAGCACAGATTTGGTATAATACAGAACATATATTGTATAATACAGGACAAATATGGTACAAAACAGGACAGATTTGGTATAATACAGGACAGATATTGTATAACACAGGACAGATATTGCATAGTACAGCACAGATATGGTATAATTCAGGACAGATATGGTATAATACAGCACAGATATGGTATAATAGAGGGCAAATATTGTATAATACAGCACAGATTTGGTATAATACAGGACATATATGGTACAATACAGGACAGATATGGCATAATGCAGCACAGATATGGTATAATAGAGGAGAAATATTGTATAATACAGAGCAGATATGGTATAATACAGGACATATATGGTACAATACAGGACAGATACTGTATAATACAGGACAGATTTTGTATAATACAGAACATATATTGCAGAATACTGGACAGATATTGTATAATACAGGACAGATATTGTATAATACAGCACATATATGGTATAACACAGGACAGATATTGTATAATACAGCACAGATTTGGTATAATACAGCACAGATTTGGTATAATACAGGACAGACACTGTATAATACAGGGCAGATTTGGTATAATACAGGACATATATGGTATAATAGAGAACAAATATGGTACAATACAGGACAGATTTGGTATAATACAGGATAGATATTGTATAACATAGGACAGGTATGGTATAATACAGGACATATATGGTATAATGCAGGACAGATGTGGTATAACACAACAAAGATGTGGTATAATGTGACAGATATGGATGGTCCATCTCTACACCAAATACCTTCCTTCACTGCCCCAAAATGCCCACTTTCGCTACTACTCCTACTGATGACGTCACCGATGACGTCACAGATGACGTGAACATACCTCAAATCGGGATGTACACCCCGAGAGCTACAAGATAACACCTCCCACGACACAATCGGACCAAGGATGGTCCCTCTCTACCCCAAACACACCTCCACGCACCCCCAAAATGGCCACTTTACTTACACTACCCAACTGCGCATGCGCAGATTGACGCGACTTGCACTTAAAACACGCCATTCTGACTCTACCCCACACAAGCTTCATTTTGACACCTCCCACAACCCATTTGGACCCATAGTGGTCCATCTCTACCCCAAACACACTCCCACATACCCCCCAACATGCCTGCTTTCTATACTACGGCCAGACTGCGCATGCGCAGACTATTGCACACGGACGAACCATTAGTCGATACATTACAAACTCCACGGGAGCTTCAAAATAAGACCTCACACGACACCATAGGATCATAAGGGGCTCACCTAGACCCCAAATTCTGGCGGGAAAACCCCCCACAGACAGGTCGGTACATGTCCTATCATGTTCCCAGGTTACGCCCCATTCACCCAAACCGGAAGTGACGTCATACCCCTAATTTTACTAAACCCATCCATGACTGGATGCCCCTTCACGAATGCTTCACTTTGATACCTCACTCGACTCCATCGGACCATTCGTGGCCCACCTAGACCGCAAAAACGTCTATTTCCACACCCGTTTCCCACAATTCCCTGTCTGCGCATGCGCAGAATGTGGACAACGGCCAAGACACTACTCCGGGCGATTTCTCCCTCACATAGGCTTCACATGGATACCGCACTCGACTCCATCGGCCCATTAGTGGCTGGCCTAGGCCCCAACACGTCTATTTCCATACACTTTCTCTACTGCGCATGCGCAGAATGACGTCTGTTCCACGTCGCACCCAGCCCGTTGGAGGCTCCCTCACGACTGCTTTACATTGATACCTCACTCGATCCCATCGGCCCACTAGTGGCCCACCTAAACCCCAACACGTCTATTTCTATAGCTCGGCCAGACTGCGCATGCGCAGACTATTGACAACGAACGACACACTAGCCCAGGCGGATGCTCCCTCATGACAGCTTCAAAATAAGACCTCATACGACACCATAGGATCATTAGGGGCTCACCTAAACCCTAACACGTCTATTTCCACACCCTTTTCCCAGAATTCCCTGTCTGCGCATGCGCAGACTGTTGACAACGGCCGAGACACTAGTCCAATCGGATGCCCCCTCACCTAGGCCTCACATGGATACCTCACTCAACTCCATCGGCTCATTAGTGGCTCACCTAGATCCCAAAACGTCTATTTTCATACCCTTTGTCTATTGCGCATGCGCAGAATGACGATATTGCGACCCCACATCCACCCAGTGGGATGCCTCCTCACATAGGCTTTACATTGATACCTCACTCGACTCCATCGACCCACTAGTGGCTCACCTAGATCCCAAAACGTCTATTTTCATACCCTTGGTCTACCGCGCATGCGCAGAATGACCATATTCCAACCGCACACCCACCCAGTGGGATGCCCCCTCACATATGCTTCACATTGATACTTCACTCGACTCCATCGGACCACTAGGGGCTCCCCTAGACCCCAACACGTCTATTTCCATACTCTTGGTCTACCGCGCATGCGCAGAATGACGATATTTCAACCCCACACCCACCCCATCAGATGCCCCTTCACGAATGCTTCACATTGATACCTCATACAACCCAATCGGACCACTAGGGACCCCTCTCGCCCCTGAAGATTGCCGGAGATTGCCGGAGAATTTGATCACCCACGACATTGTGGGAAAAACCCACTGAGACTACTTTCTGTCCGCGGAGGAATACAAAGGTTACAGGTTGCCGGAACCACTTTTGACCTTCACGTGACATTGAGCTGGTGGCGCCCCCTGGCGCCCCAGAGGTGAAAGGCGATGGGGCGTGCCCTATACCTTTAACCTGGAAAATAGGGGATCAAGAGTTACCTCCCTGGAAAACCTTGCTCGAGATCCACTTACTATACTACTGACGTTGTTCGTTTTCTTTATTCGTTTCACGATGTACCGGTAGTGGTCTTGTGCCGTTTTCACCACGGGCTGTTACTCCACGTTGTAAAATGTCCTTTCCAATGGCTCCTCTTGAAGGTCTTCCAATTCAAACACCCGAGAGTGATGATTGGGGAGGTAACTTTTCTCGAGCTTGCCCTTGACTTTTCACTGGTTGAGTGGAGTACAAGACAATGTGTAGTTTGGCTTCATTGCTTGGGCGTCGTTGACTCGATGGGCGCATTTTGAATACAGCGACGATATGCGTGATTGTAGCTTTCGACGAACTGAGAGAAGATTTCGATGTATCGTATTCTGGGAGATGAAATACCTGTACGTGTGAAAGAATTAAACGCAGCATTAAACGTCACACACCACCCTAAATACCCAGAGACGTTCGAGGGGCTTCCATCGGGTAAGGCTTTGTACTTCAGGTAGAAGAAAGTGAAGGCGTCACGCTGCTGGATGTACGACCGTATCTGATGGTACGGAAGCCTTTTTTGGCCCCACTGATCTGACTCTAAAAGATAACGAAGCGCAGGGCTGTGTTCATGCTAGTATCTCGACGATTCAACCCCTTACAGCTGAACTTCTTGTTGCGGTCCCCATAGCTACTATAGTAGATTTTTGTCGAGAGGGCGACCATGACATCGCGCCATCTTCAGTTTATCCAGCCAATTTCTACGTTCCCACTTCGAACTTTCCTTGATATATCTGGACCCCTTCAATGTTCAAATAACTTATAAATAGACACGAGACGTCACTGACCTCGAAAACATTTGAAATTCGAAATGGGTCGCACAAGAGTGTTATTGATTGGCTGACCTAATTAGTGGGCGCCATATTAGGAGGAAGGACGCCGCTAATAGAGGATGATGTCACTCTATGTGACTTCACTCGCAATCGATGTGTACGTTCTGATTGGTTCTTCTGTCGTTAGCTGATGAAATTTACACCTCGGATTTAGAACGCTGAAGGGGTCAGATAAATCAAGGCAGGTTCGAAGTGGGAACGTAGAAATTGGCTGGATAAAATGAAGATGCATCGCGCAGGCTCACTACAGTTTGAATAGCCATGGAGTTCCAGAGACAACCACCTGTCGTGTCCATCTTCATACGGGGCCCACAGTTCCGGTTTCATCAAGGACTCTCAGTCCAGGATGGAGACGATCATGTATTCAGATGTTTGTCCAGCTCGATCAACTGCAAGTCTGTGGGATCGAAAGACATAAACATGTGACATGATGGTAGTGGTACAGGACTTCCAGAATACGGAGTTTCGTCAACTGGTAAACCATGCACCTGATCTGGAGAGGGAGATTTGCCTGTTTTGTTATCGGGGCCGCTGAGATCTGCGCTTTCTGTGGCAAAATTAGTGAAACTAGTAGGATTAACATCTCCATATTTCTTATGCAAAAGAAGGGCCGTAGCTTCGTATGGAAATTGAAAGCTAGTTAGGCAGTCACAGTTAGATTTTGAAAACTGAAATCAAAGCGGCCGTATTCCACGCTCCTCCAAAGGTTACAGTTCGGGAGCGTTGATATCAATATTAATTTATTAATATTGGAAAATGACGAAACTTTATGAAAAGGGGTCTGATCGAAGGGAAATTATTCGGTAAACCTTTGACGTGAAGTAAGTGCAGTAGAACGACCGAATGATCTTGGAAGAACTCATAGCTACTCGCCTGAGTCCGGAGTTCGGATTTTTGTCTTCAGTACATGCTGGGCATGATTCCAGTAATTGCATTGATCGCGCGTATACTGTTGAGGCGCGCTGTCCGGAAATGAACAAAAATAATGATAATTCAGCTGTCTGATAACTTCAGATTTTTGTATTCTTCATGGTTGATCGAGTAAGGACTATGGTGCGTTTGCAATTTTTCCCCATGCATATGGTTTTAAGTCAGGTTTAGGTATCGAAAGACATCATAGCCCTACAGAAAAACCTTGTCAGATTCCTGCCAGGCTCAGGTCAGAGACTCGTGTAACTATATAACGAGGCCATTTCGTCCCATTCAGTCCACAGCACCTCAAAACAAGATATTTGGGAGGTTGAGAGTGGTTTTAGGGCGTACTGTTCGACATTTCATCCTAAAACCATCCCCACCCCCACCCTCCCAAATCTCTTGTTTTGATGGCCCGTGGTCCAGTCTGAGCGGTTGACTTTCTTGGGACAAAACTATAGAGGTATGTTTCAACATTGCCCAGAGTTGGTTATAATAATCGGCTGATAAATTCAGTATGTTTCGACAGATGTATATCCTCACTAACTAGGCACAAATCTGCGACACGTCTTAGCACCATGCTTAGTACCGGGACTAATAGTACGGTAACGGTATTATTATTATTACATCTATACAACTTTTCCGTTTTTCTCCATGTTGACAGGTGAAATGCAAAGGTTTTTAGGGCATATTCGTCATGTAAGAAAAACAGATCAGGTGACTACATGAAGAAACCTTGTTGAACCAGGAAAATTAAAGCAACTTGACAAGCTACATGTATATTGCACACTCACAGTGTTCCTGATCGCCCATGTAATCTTATCAATCACGGGTCATGACCTATAGTAGACAGTGACAACCACAGGGGCTTGTTACCATTGTTAATTGGTTATGTTGATTGGGGGGAGGGCAAGGTTGTTCTTCAACATCTCGACCCCCCCCCCCCCCCCCCCATCAACATGATTAACCCATTAACAACGGAAACGAGTCGCTGTGTTGAAAACGGTTCAGGTCTCGTCTGCGTTTGCGGTGGTGGAATTGTCAACATTCAAAGGTCCTCAGTCTCATTTACCCTCAGATAAGTGATTCTGAATCAGTTTAACTGTAGGCACGGTTTGGGGACTATGCGTTCAGCTTTTTTTTTGTGAAGATCGGATGCCTTTTGGTTCACACAAACATGCGTATATATTTACGGTTGGCTGCCTTCCCCAACTCTGCCAGGGATCAAATCCTGAGACGGAGTATCTGGAAGGTACCTTTTCCAGGCTCTGAGACTGTGCGCTGTTTGGCCTTGTTTTAGTTTAGACATCCATGCACGCCTACGCTCACACAAAATCTGATCAAATATTTATAAACAATTCAAACTTGAAGCATTTTTATTGTGCGGGCCAACTCGATTGACGGGCTTGTTAATTTCAAATTGACTGTACTGTGTTGGTGATATATGCACACGCTCACCACTTTACCGCAGACGTCACTCCGATGTTGATTTCAGATCACTTCGGAGGTCTAGGTTGATTTAGCTCGCGGTGTCATAGGCTGAAGACGATATCTTCCAGATATTCTGTCCTATGTCTCCCTCCCTTAACCTACATACAATGTATATTCTCTAACCTCCGTTTTCAGAGTATGGATGCTCAGCCTAAGAGCGCTTAGCTGTTGAAAACCTAACACAATGGCGGAGCTGGATTGCCCTAGCCCTTCTTTGGCCAGAGATTTCTTTAGAAATTTAGCAGATGAAGCGGTGTTGGACACTTTTTCAGTTGAAGAGCTTACAAATGTGGGAAACACCTTTCAAGCACCCAAGTTGCAACAGTCAGAACAATCATTGATGAATGGTGGACATGTGATGGAGACGCGGGAAGCAGAGGCCGCCAGGGACCTGTTGAAGGTGAGTGTATTGATTTAAATATGTCTTATGTATTATTAAATAGGCCTTTCACCCTCTGAAATGACAACGTATTTCATTCGCAGGTCCCTTATAACCCCCTCCCCCCGCCCTAGTCCTATCTAATAAATCTAATGTTTTCAGGTGGTGTATTGCATATATAAGCTCACTAAATTTGTACGTCATGTACATACATTTAGGTACACACGGATAGGCTCCGTAATGTACATACAATAGGCATACACGGATAGGCTGAGTCATCTACATACATGTAGGCATACAGGGGTACGGTCAGTACATTCGGTCTGAAAATGTTGTAAGCATCGAAATTGCTGAGGAGTTTTATATTGATGTGTCATATCATTCTGGTATGGGTACTGTTTATTGATACTCTATTGTTGAACCGATGACATTCTTCATTCATTGTTGGCTGATTGAACACATTTTCCCATTTCTCATAACCAGGAATCTTCGGCAGAAGGAATTGCTTCGAGTGTGAGATTAGAAACAGCAGAATCCAGTGATGGGGACCAGATAGAGGTCAGTGTTCCAGTTCCGATGGGGCTATTCACAAACATCTCTGGACCAACAGTTATCAACAATACTTCCAGCACAAACCTTGTCGAGTCCGTTAACGAAGGAAATGCCAAGCAAGCTGTCTGTTTGCAAGATTTCACTGATGAGCCCCTCACTGTAAATAAATATGCTAATAACAGTCACAAAAAAGCGAAAAAGAGGACCAAATTTGAGAAACCAAAAATACGCGTGAATAAGCCTCTCGAGTGTACAATTTGTAAAAAGATATTTCGCTACCCTCTGACCTACATGAAACATCTTGAGACCCATTCTACAGAAAAAATGTACAGATGCAAAATCTGTGGTCAGGAGTTCCTTCAGCTGGGCGTTTTGGACACACATTTACGCGACCATGCGCGATCAAAACCGTTCAAGTGTACCACGTGTGGTAAAAGCTTTATTCATCAATGTTCCTTGACTGTTCATCTGAGAGTTCACAGTGAAGAAAAACAATTTGTCTGCAGCACATGTGGCAAGGCATACAAAAACGAGGGCGGCTTGAGGGTTCACCAAAGAGGCCACACTGGTGTAAAACCTTTCTCGTGTACGCTGTGCGACCAGACTTTCACACAGCAAAATCATCTCAATATGCATATCAGCAGCACGCATATGGGAGCCAAGCCACATCAGTGTGACTTGTGTGAAAAATGGTTCTCCCAGCCCAGTCACGTCCGTATACACCAAAGAATTCACAGAGGAGAGAGAAAATTTAAATGTTCATATTGCGGAAAGGGCTGCTTTCACAGAGGAGATCTGAACATGCACCTTCGCATTCATACTGGGGAAAGACCATACAAATGTAAAACATGTGAAAAGACATTCACTCAGATCAGTCATCTCTACAGACATATGTTATGTCACTCTGATGATACTCCATTCGAGTGCGAGGTCTGTGGGCGGAAATTCAAAGAGCGAGCTTGTCTGCGCAAACATCAGATACGAGAGGGGGCAGAAAGGCCATACGTGTGTTCAGTGTGTGGCAAAGGTTTTACAACCGAACCGCCGTTACACCTGCATATGCGGTCTCACACGGGAGAAAAGCCATACAAGTGCTCCACCTGCGGCAAACTGTACTCTTACGAAGGCCACCTCATGCGTCACTTGAAGAAACATGGTAATAATTTACCACTCACCTGTTCAAAGTGTGGTAAACAGTGTCCTACGAAAGAGGAAATGAAACAACACATCTGCGGTGATGATTTCGTAAATGGGAAAGTTGTATCTCTCTCCATCCCGAACATTCTAGTCAACGATGGAGATGAATGTACCGTTGATACAGTCTAGGTTGTCACCTCCTGAATTCCCTGTTCATTACAACCACCTCCAAATGGGGTTGTCTTCCATTGTGTCAGGTTCGTCGACCCTGTGCGCAGCCACTTTATATGTACCCAAGCATCATTTCGCGAAATCCTGGCTCTTATCAGACGGATATCAACTGCTACAAGGATAGTTCAATTGTCCCCATGTTAATGTGTCTGAGCATTTGATTGAAAAAAAAACGTCGTCGCTGATTAAATAAAAACAAGCACCGTTAATAGCTAGCCATAGAATAGGTCTCAGCTCCTCAGATAGCTTGTCGTAAGAGGTGACCAGGTGAGGCACCCCCTGGGGTTCCCGGGTGGGAAAAGGAGTAAGACCCCACCGGTGGGGTTCACCGTGAGGAAAAGGAGTAGGACCGTACACGTTGTGTTCCCGGGTGTGAAAAGGAATAGGACCCAAACGTCGTGATATGACTGAAATATAGTTGAAAGCGACGTTGAATCATATCGACTCCCTCACTCACCCTCCCCATTTGAAGGTATAGACGCCATATGTTGTGTATTGTTGAATCACTGTATGCTCACTTGGACAGGTATTATCTGTTTGTCTGCAGATTGCCCGAAATAGGTCGCTGTGGAATACCTTTTGCCTAATTCGAGTTGTTAAGCTCGTCAACACTTCTGATAATTTCAGTTTCATTGTCCGTCGGTCGCTGTGCGGAATAACAAGTTGCTGTGAGCGAGGTCGTCTCATCTGACACAATTGGAGATAAGTTATTTTTACGGACGAGAGAACAATTCTCAAAACGTTCGTTTGGCAGTAGAACATGATGGTTAATTAACTTCCTATTGAAATTAAATATTTTAATGGATATTGGGAGCATATTGGCTAATCTTCATTAGTCAGTATCAAATTAATTATCAGCCCATACAATTCACCTCAGCAATCAGCAATTGCCGAGGTAACTGCAGTGGCATAATCAGTTCACCTCAGCAATATTTAACATGGTGTTAAATAGGAATATTTTAATATGACATTATTATTGCCGAGGTGATCTTTCTGAATTGTGAGGGCTGAATTATGGAAAGTATAGTTGGCTAAAATTATTAGGGAGCTGCTGGGACTCTTAATTAATTCCTGGTTTCATCTGATTGATTTGCAAATTCACTAGTCCAATTTTATCGCATGTCTTTCAACTTCCCCTGTTGCAGGTGTTGATCCTTACCCACTACACGATGTTTATCTAGGCCCTATTTATTTGAGCGTTATACTTGGTGTTTGTTCATTTTTCTGTGACACACATTGTATAGTTTACTCACCACTGACATGATTGACCAATATTTATATACATGTTTGTAACAGTGACTATTAAATTGCATCAATCATTACATCTCAATCTCGTCTTTCTGAAAGTCGTCATCAATATTGAATGTGTGAGGGGTTGTCTCTGCGACACACAGAACAACGGAGTAAAAAGAAAAGAGGACATTTTGGGAGGAATTTGGTTTAATGTCATACTCAAGGTTATTTCACCCATATGGTGACAGCCACTTTGGTTGGTGGAGGACGCCGGAGTACTCGGAGACGGAGATAACCGCCGCCGGTCGACAAGTTACTGGCAAACTTTCACACATGCACCAGCAGAGCTCAAACCGTGCCGGTTGAGCGGTGTGAGGCTAGCGATCACCAGCGAAGCGCCTTAGACCACTCGGCTATCCAAGATGTTGGGAAGTGTCATGTGTCTCTTATTTCTCAACCAAAGGAATTCGGCGATTGAGACACAATGAGATGAACAAGTCTAGCCGAACCATTGAAGTAGAACTGCCTGTTAGAGTTACTGTGTATATCAACTCTGCTGGAATTGCCCTGGCGTGGTTGGGAAAGTATTCGAATAAAGACACTTCGCTGATCAAATTGATGATTGTTTAAGCTGGGCTGGGAAAACGAGAAATGAGCGACGCCACCATTTCTGGCATTTCTATTTGTTACAAAGGAATAATCCTCAATTGACGGCAAGTGACTCCGTTTGACCAATAGAATTGTGTAGACTTTGGCGAAGGTTTTGTTATCTTATGGGATACCTCAGAAATGGGGTAACTTCACGCCATCAGCTTAAATATGACATCACACAAGACATTTGGGGTCGATACTTCATGTAGGGACTATTGTCCTTTGTCTTTGCGTCGTTGAAAAGGCACAGGTCTAGACACATTGTTGTCCCCAGACTTGGCTATTGTATGCATTGTCTCGTGATTCTTACATAAAGTATGAACCACATTTGGATTCCGTATGACCCACCTATTCGTAAGATTTCTGTCCGTCTGTCTGTCCTGTCTGTTCAATATCTGGCACAGTTTTCTATCTAGAGTTCCAATTTATAGTGAGCGGATACCATACGGGGAGACGATATGTCAACGTCACTGGCCTGAAAATCAAGAAATCATTGAACCTTTCGTGTCTTGTGTGTATCTATGACAGTTTTCTATCCAACGTTGCATTTATTTTGTAAGCAGATACACTAGGTGGAGACGATGTGTCGCGTACCAAATTTGTGGTCGCGGTCAGAGGTCACTGTGGCCTAAAAATCAGGAAGCATAGGTCATTGACAGTTTTCTATCTACAGTTGCAATTTTGGTGAGTGGATACCCTAGCGGGGACGATGTGTCGCATATCAAATTTAAATCGAGATCAAAGGTCACTGAGGCTTAAATATCGGGGAAATTACTGAAAATTGCTTACTTTTTATGAGTGGATTCAATAGGGGGGAAATATGTGTCAAATGTACTAATTAAGGGCAAGGTGAAAGGTCAGTGTTACCCCAAAAAATAACTTTGTGTGTCCGTAGATGCATTAGGGGGACACGATATGTCAAGCACCAAACTGTAGGTCAAGGTCGACGTCCAAGGTAGGTCACGGTGATCCCAAAAGCATGAAATTATTAAAAATCATGAAAAATCATCATGTCCTTCGATACATTTAGGGGAGACCATGTGTCATGTACCAAAATTTAGGTCACGGAAAAAAGTCAAGGTCACTGTGACCCCAAAATTAGGAAATCATTAAAAGTCGCATTTTTGATATGCCCGTCGCATACGAGCTCATGTCTGCCTTCATTTCCAATCTGTACAAAGAAGCAAGAAAAAAATACATTCAAAATTTGTACTTCACCATCCTTTCTAATTTCTGTAAATCTATAAGGATGAAGATGATATTCTTTATTAACAGGATTCTTGGTGACTGTTCCAGTACATGACGAGTTCTTGACTGAAAACAAATGACAACAATAAATAAGTTACCAGTAGAATCATTGAAATACGTTTGTTGTGGACAACACATGCCATGATGCACACCTTTTATATAATATATATCAATACACCGACATGTCAGACCAAGTTACACCTCATCTGGTATCTTAGTCGGTGAAACGTCGTCATTGGTCATCATTTGCCCACATATACACATAATATTTCCTCCTATACATCATCATTTTTTTTTTCTGACTAGCAATGAACTCTTCAATAGACTTTCTGTAAGAGTTTGCGGTCTCTATAAACTCAGATATTATTAATACAGAAATATCTGAAAACAGCTAGCTGGAGCAATTTGTTCAACCATCGTAATGACAGGTTGTATGTCACGCTACTTTGAAGTAAATCCACATGTATTTGGACTTTGGATTTGTACAAGAAAACAGTTCAGTGCAATATTATAGAAAACAATGTAAATTTATAAGACATTAGTTCAGTTCACTGTCAGAAGAATTGGGTCAAATTGACCAGATATTTTTGTGTACGGACTCAAAAATTTGAATCAAATTCCATTTTTACTCAAACATTTTTGGGTCATTTTGACTCTACTATTATGGGAATGTCACGTCTTTACTCAATCCTTCTAACAATATTGTCACAAAATGTTCTTTAAAATATATTCAAACCAGACATAATGCGAAATAAATGTAAATGAATGTAAGAAATGTCTCCGCTTTGTGTGGCTCCAAGGCGCAACTGAACGGAACGCTCGTCAATGGCAAAGTCCCGATATCCTGCAGCAATCCACTGACTTCGCACCTCAGTGACCTCTCACGCTCAAAGGCAGGGTAGACTTGGCCGTACTTGTCACAGGTTGCCTATGCTCACGTTTTGAAATGGTTAAACTGGCATGAATGAAACGGATATGCCTGAACCGATTATCGTTTTTTTTCTTTTGGGGATCTTGATAATATGCTTACATTGATACAGGTTTAGGCATGCTATATGGTTGGTAACATTCACGAGGAATTGCAAAACGTGTACCTCTCCATATATTAAGTATACTAGCATTGGAGAACTGTAACAAGTCCTACCCGGGGCCACCCAGCCCGTGTGCGAGGTCATTGCATGGGGCGTGAAAAAATAGGCTAGGATCTTAGGATTTCGCCGCTGAGTGATAAGTGATAAGTGCTGAGTGATAAGTCTAGGTGTTCCAATTGTTAAAGTCTGTCCAGTTTAATCAGTCGTCAAAAATCAATTATTTAATTTGCATAAATGTTCTTTTCTGCGGCGTGTAGAACAAGCTGAACTTCACAAAATCACTACCAGTATATCACGCTTGAAATAGCTTTGTAAATCTCCATATAAAATCAATGAGATTGCGTTAGAATTTTGGTTTGAACTTGTTTTCAACTCAACTGGTATTTGAATCTCGACTATGTCTATAAGATTTATTTTTATCAAAGGAGGTACACTTTCTCAACATGAACTTGTGGAACATTCTTTTGATGAAAAGGACAAAAACTTGTTTTAAAACAATCTATTTGAATATCCTAGGTATCCAAATTACTATAGGTAATTTGAGCACAAAATGAAGGGTGATCGATGGTAATAGTAATTTTTCATGAGAATATCTTCCGCAACTGTGGAATTCTCTGACTATTTTACTTGTCCACAACTGTGAATAAAGATTTATCCCTGATGATGTCAGCCGCATGTGCATTTCAGCACTCTTGAAAAAGTGCGTCTTCTGCTTTCTTTTCTGTTTACCAACTTCATATAACTCCCATGATATTTTCGAGACATTGAATATCCTTGTTGACATTGTTCGGTAAACTGAACTTAATAATTTAAGGGTGTCAACAGTGAACATTTCAGCGTTGATTTTCCTCTTTTTGAAAGAAATTTTAAACAACGCAAAAAATATTAATTGATTGAATAGTTTAAGGGCAATGAAAGCAGACACCTTTAATTCGTAACCGCAAAAAAATAGTTTTGAGAGTGTGGACTTTAGAGCAAAAATATGTTAGCAACTTTTACAGCAAATAACAGTGACGATAATGCCGATGATGAAGAGTCCCCCGGGTATCAGCATTGATAATAACAATGTCAATAGGGAGATTTTCGATACAATTGCTTGCTCGGCGATTTCGGGGTTGTAGAAACACTTTTCTTTTTCTCCGATCCTCCCATGTTTTTCGACAAACGAGTCAACAAATTCTTTGTTTTCACTGGAATCCCTTTGACAGGTATAAGTGGAGCACTGAAATGAAAGAAAAGTACTTGCATATTCACCGTCTAATGTTAAAAATAATAATGAGTAAATAAATGGTAATATTTTAGAGTATAACCGCCTATTACGTTTTTAGGGCATGTATTCATGTTTGTTGAATCCCCAATAACTCACGAATGGCGATGAGACTACATGTAAAACATTTGCCAGTGATTGACATTCATTTCACCACACGATTTGTACCAATGACGTATCGTACCATTGTAGAAGCCCTGGAGCCCTTAACATCGCAACGACCCTTAATATCGCAACGACCCTTAACATCGCAACGACCCTTAACATTGCAACGACCCTTAACATCGCAACGACCCTTAACATCGCAACGACCCTTGCAATATCGCAACGACCCTTAACATCGCAACGACCCTTAACATTGCAACGACCCTTAACATCGCAACGACCCTTAACATCGCAACGACCCTTAACATTGCAACGACCCTTAACATTGCAACGACCCTTAACATCGCAACGGACCTTAACATTGCAACGACCCTTAACATTGCAACGACCCAACGACCCTTAACATCGCAACGACCCTTAACATCGCAACGACCCTTACAATATCGCAACGACCCTTAACATTGCAAAGATCCTTAACATCGCAACGACCCTTAACATTGCAATGCGATATTAATTGTCGATATGATGGCGCTTAACATTGCAATTGTCCTTGAGATGTTAAGGGTCGACCATGTCGATATTTTGGCCCTTTGCGATGTTACGGGTCAACATGACGGCCCTTAACGGCGCAATCATTAATGCGATGTCGGTATCGTAACATTAAACATTTTCGCATTAGACAGTTTATCTGAGCGGTTACCTAATATCCTCTTCCAGTGACGCATGGTTTTCATGATGTCTCAGTGCGTGGGATCGCACTTCTCTGTGAGTTTGGCTGTGCACAAATGACTTTAAAGTCACATCATAGCTAGTCAACGGTATGGCTTTACAAGTTGTACAGAATTCACGAATTATTTAGACCAAGTATTACCCACATATACCCACTTTACACCCAAGGCACCCACCCCCTCACTCCACACACACACACACACATGCACCCATTCCAACCCAAGCTGCGCTTCCCCTATTACTGATGACTTCACGTTTACGTGATGATTGTCCCGTACACCCAATCACGTGGAGTATATAGGGGTCTTATGACTGAAGTAGTATTTACCAGAAGTGATGTCATGGTGCGCATGTGTAGTCGAGGAGTTGCAGAGGAATGTGGCATGTTAGGGGTGCGTAGGGGTGTGTTTGCGCGATTTAGGGGCCATGCTGGAGTTAAATGGGCTGTGCAGGATGTCATATTGAAGCTCATAACATGTAGACTGCGCTTGAGGTGGTTTTGGCCGGGAATGACTTTATAGTGCGCATGTGCAGTCGATGAGTAGTAGAGAAAGATGTCATTTAGGATTGTGTAAGGGCGTGTTTGGGTCATCTAGGGTCCAGCCTGTGTCCCAGTCGGTCGCTTAGTGTGTCGCATTGGAGTTCTCGGTGTGTATAGGCATACAGTGTCCTCGCCATGGTGTGACTGTGATGTCACGGGGCTCATCATAATGCGCGATCGAGGAGTAGTAGAGAAATGGCATTTTTCTAGGTGCCATTCCAATCCAAATGGGCCGTGCACGGTGTCGATGTGTTTGGTGTGTGTGTGTGTGTGCGTGTAGGAGTGCGTGTGTGGGTGTGTTGTTTTTATCGAAGGTGACGTCACGCTGCGCATGCGCTATCAAGGTGAGCAGAGAAAGGCATGGTCCGCTGCGCAGGGGGCTGATTGGGCGTTGTAGGGTCTATCCTTGATCCAAATGTGTCGTGCGTGGTGTCGTTTTCAATCCACTTCTCTGTAGAATAAGACCACGGATGTTGTCAGTGTTGTCGTGTTGTGTCTGCTGACGTCATTGTGCGCATGCGTAGACGCCACTGACGCTGGTTGTTAGAGATTTTGTTGATTTTGTTGATCATACTTGATCCAAATAAGGCGAGTATAGTTGAAGCTCTCGTTTCGTACAAGACTGGGGGAAGCTCTCGTGGTGTAGACTGCGATTAGGTGGTTTTTACCGGAAGTGACGTCATGGTGCGCATATGCAGTCGAGGAATAGTAGGAAAGACAAAGATACGGGTGGATGTGCATTCGGGTGGATAAAAGTACACCCCAATACGCTAGCCCATGGAAGTAACTATTGGTATGTGACCCTTGAGTGTAGCCAGAGAAAACAGGTCAAGTGATTGTAATGTCATCACTAGCAGAGAAAACGCAAATCGTATCATGTGCGTACATGTGACCAAGCGGCTACCTACACCCCTATACACTAACGCATATGAGTGGGCATGTCGACCTTGGGGTGCACCATGGAGTGGATCCAAAGAAGACTGGAGAGAAACGACGTCATCAGTTGTAGACAAAACCGCGTGTTCGGATGCGTACTCTGGACATGCCTACCTATGTACATCTCTACATTAACCCACAGCCGTGGGTATGGTTATATCGACGCTGTTGTTGGGTAAATGAAAGATGTAGGGGCGGCAATATGCGTATGCCTTACGACATACTTGGGGTTATATTGAAGCCCCTGATGGAACGTCATGGGAGACAACCCTTCTCGACTCTTCTTGTCATAGAAATAAAGAAGCTAGGATCAAACCCATACACACTGGAACCGGTATAAACCTGTTTGAAATGGTTCGATCCAGTTTGGTGTTTACTTATTGGAGCCACCGTCGTAACGAGGTAAAGCTCTTAGCACCCGCCTTGAGACATTGATGTCGTAATAGCTGGTAAGATCCCTAGTCACACACATACACGCATACGTGGTGCAACATTGTTCCCGATATTGACGAACGCTCTTTTCATCACAATGTTGCACAGTTACAAAACACCGTTTCTTGTAAGAAAAACTGTTTAGATTCATCGTTTCTTATAGAAAATCATCGTTTCTTATAGGGAAACTGCATTTGAAAAGCATGTTCCATAAGCAATGGATGGCGCTTTTCTTATGTAGCCAAGTGAGAACCAAGGTTCAGGTTCCCAGTTGTCAGTGAGGTCCCCCAACAAGAAGCGATGCTTGGTTTTCATGATCGGCCTATGTATACAGGATCTCTCTAACGAAAACCAGCTGTACTGGTTATAGAAAGTCATTGTTGTTTTCCGATATAGGGAATCGTGTACTGTAAGTGGGTTGGTTGGTTGGTTGTTTGGAGTTTAACGTCGCACCTAACCTTATCGGTCACACGGCGACGATGACCCAAACAAACATACCCTAGCAAACCCCTAACCCTAACAAAAACCTAATCAAAACTACAAAAAAATTGAATTTTGAAAATTAGGCTCCACAATGGATCTTCAGAGAGCTTAATTTGTTTGGCACTTTAATTTACCTCCCGTGCCAGACAAACACGGTATAGTACAAACCATGCTGCCCTAAGCTGGAGGGCTGCTGTGAGTGGGTTTCCCTACTCCTTCGCTGTTCACCGACGGCATATATTGTGAATGCGTGCGCATACGCACACGGGCAGTAGCCATAGAACGAGAGATTTTCGGTGTGGGTTGTGGTGATGACTGATCACCGTCATCTGCAGACATGTCTGCAGTTGTCTGTGCTTGACGATCCGTATGCTAAATTCACTCCCACTACACTGATGCGCTTTATTAACACTACTACACTAGGGATCTTATCCCTCAGCTATTACGTAACGACGGTGGCTCCAATAATTAATCCTCAAACTGGTTCCAACCATTTTTACCAGTCTAAACCGGTTCCATTGTGTAACGGTTTGGTCTTGTCTTCTCTGTTCATACGAGAACAGTTGTGTCCCTAGATGTTTCATTAGGTGCTTCGATCTGATTCCAAGTATGCCGTAACTAATACGTATATCACCGGCCCTACAACGGCCATGTACCCAACAAGCACTTCAATAGAACCATACCTACGCCAATAGGTTAGTGTAGAAGGTTATATAGGTAGGCATATCCCGAGTACACATCCGAATATGCGGTGTTGTCTATTATTGATGATGTCATTCTCAGTATAGTCTTCTCTGGAATCACTCCATGGTGCATCCCATGGTCGATATGCCCACACCTATGGGTTAGTGTATAGGGGTGTACGTAGCCGCTTTGTCACACATGCGTACATAATTCGACCGTATTTGAGTAATCTCTGCTACTTTCTCTGGATACACTCCAGTGTCTACATGCATCTCCAGGCCACATACAAATAGTTACTCCGATGGGCTAGCGTATATGGGAATACTTTCATACATTCGAGTGCGCTTATCTCGTATTTGTGCTTTTCCTACTACTGCTCGACTGCGCATGCATACCATGACGTCACTTCAATCTTCATCTAAGCCGCGAGAGCTGTCCTCAGGCTTATTCTACGTAACCAGGGCTTCAAGCATGGCCGATCTATCACCAAAATCTAGGGGGGGGGGGAGGGGGAACAGGCGTCCCTGGCGTCTACGCATGCGCACAAATTCAATGACGTGAACATCTTATTCTACTAGGCAAAAAAATTAAGACTACACAACGCACAACACATTTAGACCAAGTATGGCTCCTAGATCGCCCAAACAGACCCTGCGCACCCCAACATGTTCTTTCCCTACTACATTTTGACAGCCCATGCGCACCCTGACGTCAGTCCGAGAAACACAACCCAATCCTTTCTACTTCATGAGCACGGCTTATTTGGACCCAGGATGGCACCTACATCGCCCCCAAAACGCCCTTGCGCAGCCAAAAATGACATTTTCTCTGCTACTCCTAGACTGCGTATGCGCATTCTGACCTCAAGGTTACATCTTGGCCAGGACACTGTATCACTATACACAAGAGCTTCAATGCGTCACCTTAAATGACCCATCGGGATCCAGGATGGCCCCTAGATGACACAAACACCCCCTTGTGCATCTATAAAATGCCATTTTTCTCTATTACTACTCGACTGCGCATGCGCATCATAACGTCATTTCCGGTTAAAATCACGCCAATCGTAGTCTACGTATCGAGAGCTTCAGGACGAGACCTTGCTTACCATATTTGGATCCAGGATGGCCCCTAAATACCCAAAACACGCCCCTGGGTCATCTATTATCAATCTCACCAGGCTGCCGGCCTCATAAGTCATCTGCACAATTGCTGGAGACTCACTGCACGGAGAAGAACTGTAGGCAGGGACCGCGGAGCAGGGGGTCTGGGTGGGCTTCAGCCCCCTCACTTTTTGACGCCGTAATGTTATAAGTCCTATCTTAGATAGTATCAGTTCAGCATTTAACATGGCCGATATAGAATTCAGCCCCCCACACACTTTCAAATGTGCTCAGACTCGAGGCTCCTGGTAGGGTCACCAAATATTGCATCTGAATACCCGAATTCTACGATGGATAGAGCCATGACCGTTTCTACAGAGATCTTCCCACAGATTTCAAGCGGACTAGTAGTATTAGACATGGTATATAAATGTTCCGCCAAAGAAAGTATCATTATCATACTTGCTTGATTACTGAGAAAATATAGTAGATAGGTAAAACTTATGCCATATATCACCAGTTCAAAATAGTCTCTGGGTTAAAAGATAGGGCAAATTGAAATTATACAACCCAGTAGCTGATCAGCTGAAGTCGCGGGTCAGTGAAAAGACATGATCTCCTTTGGTCTCTCAATAATGTGCAACTGTGTCATTGGATTTACTGGAATGGTCATTGCTGGTTTTATGCTGTCGTTACACGAAGAATTACTTTGCCTACAAACGACGTCAGATTAAAAAAAAGTTCATCACAAGTACGTACAAATGTGTGGTTTAAGGGGTGGGTGGGGGTATCTGGTCTGACATGCAGCCCCTACAAGATATTTTATATTTCTGATATTCACTGCATATCACAATTATAAAGCATGTTGTATGGGCTGCCTGTCAGACTGTGAGTATCATAATAGTGACAATGTGATTGAATCTAGACTCCAATGTACATGCATGCATTTGGCAAGTTTGGTAGGTGAGAATGCTGAATACTACGAAGCCGTAAAAGGGACACGCAATTTATTTTGGTGATTAAGTCGTGCGCACGATCAGCCAATAGAATCTTAGTATTATTTCGTGAGCACGAGATAATTGTTAAGTCATGAGCACGAGATATAACTGTTAAGTCGTGCGAATTGTTATGTCGTGCGCACGATATAATTGTTAAGTCTTGCGTATGAGATAATTGTTAAGTCGTGCGCATGAGCGATGAATGGGAATTTTGTTATCTCGGACCTCGACATAGTTACCCAATGAAATCTCCGTATTAATGTGTGCCATCTATCCACGCCATGCATATTAAGACAAATTCTACAAAAGAAATTGACACGGGAGTTGATTCAAGGAATGCCATTATAAATATATAAAAATAAAAATCCTTTGATTATGGACACGGGGTGGGGAAAGATTGACGCTTATTAAGGTGCAGTTATTGAAGAGCGTTGATGGGATAATAATTTATTAAGGCCTTTGTTATGGCATCCATTCTTGCAACTTCACCTTGATAAGTCTTTTTTACCATTTATAGAAGTAATACTAGAATATATTCTCGCCCATCTCAAAGTTGTATAACATAACAAGACAATGTTATAATTAGATCATTGTAAATCATCCAACCACCAAAAATATGATGAATAATTCTTAAACTTTAGAGAATCTCCATAGACTTTACTTTATTTTGACGGTAAAAACACATAAACTGTTCATATAGAATCGCCCAACCTTTGTGTCCATGGTGCTTGTTCAGTCACAGACACGGATGCGAGGTCTTGCCAGGCTGGAGCATACCCAAGTTCATAATGCAAACAATCTTCCAAAGCTAAAGGAAGATTTGGGAAAGATTGGAGAAATGAGGACTGTGTAAATGCAGGTTACCTAGAATCCGAATTCCAATAGGCCTGAAACCTGGTGACGTTCTATCCCACTTCTATCCCATGATGCAATGTAGGCCCCAACATCCATCACAATTAAATGACATGTAGGGATCGTTATACAATTCAATTAGCCTGTCACCTCCCTCGTGTGATATGACATCAACTTAATTGCCAGGGCGAAGTTCTCGGGCTGGATATCCAGAAGAGCATGCTTTAATTTGGAGTATCGGATTACATAGGACTTGCACATGTATTGCGCGTTGACAATTTAATTGGTTTCGTGTTACATAAGCGATGCTAGATTTCTGGATAAGTGATAACCTATCATGTAGATGAATGAATGCACACATCTTCACATAAGATATATAATATACGTCATCAGGATTTTGGTCCATTAGACCGTCACCTACGCCATGCAACATGACATCAACTTAATTGTCAGCGCAAGTTGCGTGAACTGGCACAGCCGGGAGATCATGCTTTAATTTGGTGTATCGGATTACATATAGGACTTCACGTCGTGCGGTACGTGTACTGCGCGCGATGACAATTGAATTAATTTCGTGTTACATAAGCGATGCGAGATTTTCTGGATAGTTGATCACTTGTTATGCAGATGAATGAATACACAAATCATCACGTGATTGAGAGAGATATAATACGTCATCAGGGTTTGGGACCATTTCAAAGACAGGTTTCCTGGAGGCCACAGTCACTGCACTTGATTCAGTGGTTTACATGACTATCTATTCCCCAAAATACCCCATTATATTGTAAATCCTAAATATTTGGCTAGCAGAAATGTTTGCTTCTTATATCTCTTCGACGTGAGCGAAGCATTTCTGAGAAATACGTTTCAACATTGCTCTAAACATGGGAGCCCCAGCTTCTATCCTGGTAATATTTTATCATATTTTGAGTGCCTTAATGGATACCTAATCGATACCTATTTATTCGGGATTTTATTTATTAGATTCTTATGTCGATCTTTTAGCTAACGTTTATTGCTTTAAGCATATCCAGAATAAAACATCTCTAATCGGTCTATCACTCTCTAGCCTATAGTATTGAAGGACCCATGACAATTTAGTCCATGTCCCTTCCATGCTTCCGTAGATTTCGTCAGCCATGATACACACAATTTAAAACCGAATATTAGGCCCATTTCTATTTGTTGATTATCTCGTGCTCACGGCATAACATTTATCTCGTGCGCACGAGTAAACAATTATCTCGTGCACACGACTCAACAATTAAACGACACCTGTGACGTCATAGTATTGTCCCAACTGCAGATTATTTGTCAAGAATCGTCTCCCAGCCACAACATATTATTTTCACACATGCATATTGCCTTTAGTCAATTAGTACACACAGGCTGGTGATCTTTTATATTGCGAAATAGAGAAGAGGCGTGTGCTGTTATAAACCTGCAACAAATCTGGAAAAGCACACCACAAATCCAAGTGAAACAAGGCACTTCCTGGTAAATCCGCATCCGAAATCATAACGAAAGGAGTCGCTTCCACACCGTAAATCCGTGCTTGCTGTCCATCCCAGGAATGTCCGTGGTCGGTTAGGTTAGTTCGGTTAAAGTTAGTCACACATATCACCAAACAAAATTTAATCACAGTGCAGACGCTCTCATCAATGAAGGTGTGACCGACTCTGCCGTCAAATTTCTAGGTCCCCTCGAAAGAGTTGACCGAATACTGACCTGCTCAAATTGTTTACGGCGGATCCACCATATCAATAAAACAAAACATTAACACGATTATTAATTTGGTCACGTAAACTGGAAGGAAGATAACCAGGCGATGTGTTGACCACGCACAACAGCTACGAGTTCATTTTATAAAGACAAAGTCATACAATAAAGTGATAAAAACTGATAGTATAATATCAACATAGCGAAGCGATAGATTTGACCGAAGGGACACAAGTGTGCAACAAATAGATACCACTTCTTCTTACACCGAGACCACAGATTTTTTAGTGCTGAATTTCTTGACAAAATCTATGTCTGCTTACATGAAGTATGTCAATATACTACTGTGTCCGAGAAGCCGACTCGTAACTGCACCTTCATTGTACAATAATACTCACCCAATTACGTAACGGAATACACCGGCTATGGAAGTGTAGATTCTTGAAAAATAATCTAAAACCCCAATAATAAAAGATTGTGTCGTTTAAGTAAGAGAAAGTCCTCGCAACTGTCGATTCGTGAAAAAGAATCGACAGTTACTCGTACTTTCCCTACTACTTATCTCGTGCTCACGACTTAACAATTAACAATTATCTGGTGAGCACAACATAATAAAAATAATGAATTGCGTGCCCATTTTACGGCTCCGTAGAATACCAACCTTCGTGTCACTGTAATCCACGACAGTAGCGCCATCAGCATATAAAGAAGAGTTCCCCGTGTGTTTGTCAGAAGTATACGTCACGAGCACCTCTTTACATGGTAAGGTGGACTGGCAGTCATTGCCACAGTCACACGTGATATAACCTCGGTCCGTCACATGAATCACGGAACAGTCGGCCTCCACAAAGTTCATCGTGTCCAAGTACGGCCTCGCCACATTCAGGCCAAAATAAATTACACCGATCAGTCCACCAATTATGAAAATAATCCCTATAAAGAGACAAATGCACTTGCATTTTGTGGAGATTTCACAGCACATTTTGGTCGTTGATTAGTAAACTGCTCTCGTCGATCAGAGTCTCAAACTCATACTTTTGTTCCAATTAGTTAACACGGAAAGGCGATCTTGTGAATCAGTCCCGTGTACGGTTTTGTCTTCAAACAAAACAGAACAATACTTGCTGGAACAAAAGAAATCCCACAATGGCTTTCTCGAGAACCTTGTTCGTTGCCAGAAGTATTATTAATGCTAAACTCGCCGTAAAATCCCGTCTTGGGAAAACTCAGTTCTGAAAAGTTGCTGACCGAGGCTCTTGATTACTCAAGAGTTCATTTACAGGTTCAATGCAACTGCTAATTACATGTAGCACTGGTAGATGCATAGATAAATATATTAATAGGTCACACTGGATATATTATATCCTGTTTTGAAAACACTGGAGTGTAGAACTCTTAAATATTCAGTTCATTATTTAATATAGCGTCACAATAATAAAGCCTTTCCCTCTTTACACTTAACGCTATTATTTAATAAAAATACATTAATCGAAATTAAACAAAATTAATCCATAATATGGAATGGTTTATAAAGGATATTATATACATATATACAGTACGGTCACATTTCCCTATAATTTAGATAATATACGGTACGTGATGGGAGATTGTATAGAAGTTTAATACCATTGAACACGGAATTATTCTAACGCTAAAAATAATCCAGCGTAAATGATCAATATTTATACCAGCACTGAATAATTATCACATTCTATCGATTCAGTCAAGCGTAAATAGCATAGCGCCCATAATCAGTGAGATCATTCGAACGCTTACACAGGAAAGCCGCTTATTGCATGTGATACAAATATTCATTTCCGGCAGATTGATGATAACATAAATCCGATTCCCTCAATATCTGAATGGATGTCTTATATAAACTCAACAAATATCTACATCTTCATACACAAGCCGATTTCTCCGTTCACACTTCGAAGTAGCATTGATAGATCAGACAACCTAAAACATTCAATGGCCGAGTTGTAAATTTCATCTAAAATCAGAGACGAGCCAATCAGAATCTATCCAACGACTGTGTGTCTTTCTTCCTAGTCTGGCGGCAGATGTGGCTAGACACAAAGGCCAGCCAATCGATAACTCACTCACAGGACACATTTCGAAATTCAAATAAATTTTTCTGAACATAACCGGTGGGCTGATATATCAAGGATAATTCGAAGTGTGAACGGAGATTTCAGCTTGTGTGTGAAGATGAGATGTCTGCAGAAGGGGCCATATACATTAAAGATCCCGGGCGTGCATATACAAATGGCATATATGTATTTTGTACCTCCATGGTTCTACTTTGCTGGTAATTTGTGAGCCTCACTCCGGGGATCCGGGGTTCGATCACCCACACAGCACTATACATAGTCCGGTGGCACAGCTGATGAATTGTTCATTTTTTGATACCATTGCAGCAATTTGCAGGTTGTTAGGGTGGACCAGGCTGATTAATTCATGATGTGGGGTCATTCTCAATTCTCGTCCAAGGAATGTTTAAAAAATTGTCATATATTCATTTCCCCGACAGTAGTATAGATAGGCTAAACTCATGTCCGTTGACATTTACCCCGGCACAGTACACACCGGTAACGCACACGATTAAAAGTCACATTTTTCGGTCAGGGTCAAAGGTCACTTTCGGTGACGTGACTGTGATCAAAGTTCAAGGGACGTGAATTTAGCCTTTCTACACTGTATAGTATACGGTATACGATAAAATACTATCCTGCAGCTGGTATATACCTTTTGCCTGTATCGGAGAATAGCAATGACAAGTCTGAACATATCTGATGTGTACCCTATGCAAAGAGGGGAGGGAAATCTATGATGGCCGAGAAGGGACATCGCTGTATTGTGTTATGAATCTGGACCGACACACGAAGGCAGGATGCGAAGTCGCGAAGGCAGGATGCGAAGTGGCGAAGCCAGGATGCGAAGAACGAAGGCAAGATGCGAAGCGCGAAGTCGGGATGCGAAGGCAGGATGCGAAGTGCGAAGCCACGATGCGAAGCGCGAAGTCAGGATGCGAAGTCAGGATGCGAAGCGCGAAGTCAGGATGTGAAGTCGCGAAGGCAGGATGCGAAGTCGCGAGGCCAGGATGCGAAGCGCGAAGTCAGGATGCGAAATCAAAACATGCAGCGCGAAGTCAGGATGCGAAATCAAAACAATGCGAAGCGCGAAGCCAGGATGCGAAGTGGCGAAGCCAGGATGTGAAGCGCGAAGTCAGGATGCGAAATCAAAACAATACAATGCAAAGACTGAAAGCGGAGCGCGAAGTCAGGATGCGAAGTCAGGATGCGAAATCAAAACAATGCGGAGCGCGAAGTCAGGATGCGGAATCAAAACAATGCGAAGCGCGAGGTCAGGATGCGAAATCAAAACAATGTGGAGCGCGAAGTCAGGATGCGAAATCAAAACAATGCAGAGCGCGAAGTCAGGATGCGAAATCAAAACATCAGCATTGCGCATGATCCTATCAAAACGAGGCCGGTTTGTAGCCCTGATTCCTAATATGCATTGTATGGGCAATTGAAGATTATTTCTGGTTGTTGCTATCACAGCAACGGAGGAAGTAAAATTATTCTGATGTGTACCTTTGCTTTGCATTACTGATGTTTTATACAAATTCACAAATGGTATTTGGAATATTTTCAGATCTGGCGTTTCGGGAATAATTAAAACCGACCCGAATAATTGATAATTAATACTGAAGCGCTCAAAACTTTCGTAAGACTCTAAGTTAGCCTGGTGACTGTTCAGGTTGACATTTTTATTCCAATCTTACAAAATTTCCAGTTAGCCTGGTGTGTGGATGGGCCATACCATCTAGGAATAATTGAGAATTATTGCTCACCAGATAAATTGGTCTTTATATATAGTGTATATAGTGTAATTTTCCATGATTGACAAACACGGGCTCTCGCTTTAAAATATGGCCACGTATGAGTATTATAGTAAGCTATATGATAATTTAGTGATTCTAAAAAAAAAATAGAAATTTTCAAATTGGAAAAAATTAAAATTTTGAAATTACAAAAGCAATTTAAATTAAAAATTAAAAAAAAATATATCTCTGACACAACAGTGCTACTTAGCCCTGTGTCCGAAACGATCCGGGCCAATTCTAAGACGGTGGTTTGTACAAATTTAGGACTGATGATATAAAATGTGAAATCAAGGATCAATATTTCCATACGTCCTTATTATGTGCTAATAAATATATACACACGAAAACAGATAGACTATTAGCAGTAAGATAATTAGCTGTTAGTTTGTGGCTATTGTCTAAAACTCGTATGCTCGTCACTCCATGCCAAAAGTCTACGTACAGCCCCGAAATATTCGGCTGCCCCATATTTTTTCTTTTTTTTCTTTTTTTCCTCCTCATCTTAGGAATCGACGCTACGAGACCACACTCAAGCGACTTAGAAGTAGATATCTCAATAAATGTACACTAAAATTTAATGAAACTAGATGCAGATACAAGCCAAACGATTTTTCTGTTCAATAAACTAGTTACACCAATCGTCCGACGATGCATATAGTTTCGAGTCCGAAGTCGAGATTGTCCAGGCCGAGGCCGCCAAACATTGTAATGTCAATTTATTGTTTCTCTGTTTACGTCAACCCTTTGGAATATAAGCATAAATAAAGAGATATTCTTGTCTATTCTATATGGTACAAATCGGCCGTGTTCTAATTCATTTCCAGAACGGTCCTTTTCAGGGCCACCCAAAATTTACCGTCATCCCTCGAGGTGTAGGCCTATCGGGTCTGCAAAATCATGATCATCGACATGGATCGCTCAGCCTCATTATATGGAATCACAACATACCCTAATTAACAAATTTAATAATAAGAATTTGACAAAAATTGACGTGGAGAGTGTTCGTAGGCTATATCATGTTATTTAGTCCAAGTGTCATTTTCCGCCGCCAAACTGTCACACTAAAAATACCACGTGGAAGATAGCCGGATGCCATGGGAATTGGCCCATTTATGTTTGAATAAGAGTAACTGGATTCCCGTTTTCAAGATATATTATTGCTGGTTGTGAGTTCCCACAAATATAGTGAAGACAGGAAATCATCCCTTGATAGAATAACAAAAATCCACAAAAACGAGGCAATGCTTTGGGATTTTATTTTTAACATCATTTTTAACATCATGCTAAACAGGAAATTAATTTTAACTAGCCTTGGGATGATCTGTTCAACCTGAAATGTACGAGACTAAGTCCTGCGAGAGTGTTAGTACTTCGTCGGTTAGCATAATGTTATTAATACTGCCACATTGATCTGCTTAGCAATTTATCTGGTAAGCAATAACTCTCAATTGTTTTTAGATGGTCTGGCCCATTCACACACCAGGCTAACTGGAAATTTGGTAAGATTGGAATAAAAATGTCAACCTGAAAAGTCACCAGGGTAATTAGAGTCTTACGAAAGCTTTGAGCCCTTCAGTATTAATTACAATTATTCGGGTCGGTTTTAATCATTCCCGAAACGCCAGATCTGAAAATATTCAACTTACCATTTGTGAATTTCTATAAAACATCAGTAATGCAAAGCTAAAGGTACAAATTAGAATACTTTTATTTCCTCCGTTGCTGTGATAATAACAACCAGCAATAATATTCAAATGCAAATTAGGAATCAGGGTTACAAACCGGCCTCGTTTTGATAGAATCATGCCCAATGCTGATGTTCTGATTTCGCATCCTGACTTCGCGCTTCGCATTGTTTTGATTTCGCATCCTGACTTCGCGCTCTGCATTGTTTTGATTTCGCATCCTGACTTCGCGCTTCGCATTGTTTTGATTTCGCATCCTGACTTCGCGCTCTGCATTGTTTTGATTTCGCATCCTGACTTCGCGCTTCGCATTGTTTTGATTTCGCATCCTGACCTCGCGCTTCGCATTGTTTTGATTTCGCATCCTGACTTCGCGCTCCACATTGTTTTGATTTCGCATCCTGACTTCGCGCTTCGCATCCTGACTTCGCGCTCCGCTTCCAGTCTTTGCATTGTATTGTTTTGATTTCGCATCCTGACTTCGCGCTTCGCATCCTGGCTTCGCCACTTCGCATCCTGGCTTCGCCACTTCGCATCCTGGCTTCGCGCTTCGCATTGTTTTGATTTCGCATCCTGACTTCGCGCTGCATGTTTTGATTTCGCATCCTGACTTCGCGCTTCGCATCCTGGCCTCGCGACTTCGCATCCTGCCTTCGCGACTTCGCATCCTGACTTCGCGCTTCGCATCCTGACTTCGCATCCTGACTTCTCGCTTCGCATCGTGGCTTCGCACTTCGCATCCTGCCTTCGCATCCTGACTTCGCGCTTCGCATCCTGCCTTCGTTCTTCGCATCCTGGCTTCGCCACTTCGCATCCTGCCTTCGCGACTTCGCATCCTGCCTTCGTGTGTCGGTCCAGATTCATAACACAATATAGCGATGTCCCTTCTCGGCCATCATAGAAATCCCTTGCACTGAGCGGTCTGTTCAGAGTCTGCATGCACTACCATGATAACCTTGGACGGATTCTAGCAAACACGATGCGCGGGCACCGTAGGCGCTAAATGGACCAATGGCTGTGTGAGAAAGAACCTATCTAGACGTCGTATTTTTAGCCACTACAATCGCTCCATTTTTGTCCTCGGCCACGAAGTGGTGGGAGGACTTGGAAATGCTAGCCGTCCGTCCGTCCGTCCGTCCTTTCGTCCTACCGTCCGTCCTTCCGTCCGTCCGTCCCACATCTTGTGAACGCGATATCTTGAGAACAATTCGACCAATTGACTTCACTTCAAACTTGAGAAGGTGCTTCACATCATTTAGACAGCCATTGGTATTGATTTTCACTGAGGTACGTAATCCAAGATGGCCGCAACTGACCATATTGGATTCTGTCCGTCCCACATCTTGTGAACGCGATATCTCGAGAACAATTCTACCAATCGACTTCAAACTTGGGAAGGTTCTTCACATCAGTCAAACGGCCATTGGTATTGATTTTCACTGAGGTACGCAGTGCTTTAACTTCACGCCTGCCCGCATGCCCGGGGCAAGTTAAAATTGCGGGGGGCATTTAACATTGGTGTGGAGCTTGCCCGACTGGGCGAGTGGCTATTAAAGTTGTGTAAACCTGAAAATGTCAGAGGTAAACCTCAAGAGTAATTTCTTGCGATGAATAGATAGAAAATTTAATTAGAATCCAACGAAATCCTCTCGGAAGTCGAACTTTGTCAAGGGACATAATTCAGTGAAACATTGACGTCTATAATTATTCGGGAACATCGAATCACTTCGAAACGAGCCTGGGGGAAGTGTCCCAACAATGGTTCCCGAAATGCGCCATAAATTAGTGACGTATTATTTTCAGTGAACCAATCGCTGCTGATCATGCTGCGGGACTGTCTTGCCTAGCAACGAAATGGAAGTTCTCTCCAACATGGAGAACCCATGGAGCGTTTATTTTACCAAACTTCACGCCAAAACCACGAGTAACAGCTCCGAAATCTTCGGCTGAACGTAACCAAGATTACGACAGGGAGAAACGGCAAAGAACTTTTGTTCAATCCTGGGCGCGGGAGTATCCATGGTTGGTCGAGAACGATCTCAATGACGATCTGCATAAAATTCGTGGCTTCTTGCAAAACAAGAAATCGGGACAGGGAAATGATACAGTTCTGATCTGTACGGTTTGCCGAAAGTATTGTGTGTCATCAAGTTTTGCATTGTCTGAAGAGAACTTCAAAACATATCCATTTATTTATGGCTGTCAAAGCTACAAAATAATCTGCCATGGCAACGCTTACCGGCCCTTGTTAAAAAAATTGTCTAGCCTAGTTAATGGCTGTTTTATTTTAAAGTTCATTCGTGACAAATTCAAATTGAATGAATGTTTCGAGTTATGATCATATTAATGGGATATTATTGAGACTTTCAGTCAATGGTTAATTCTCTAATATACAATGATGACATTGGTTATACACAAATTGAGTAAGTTCCCTGAAATATACTCAAATTGGTACGATTGTGCGAGTATGTAATGATGCATTGCTGCAATGAGATTATTGATCATGAGATTATCAGTCAATTCATTCTCCTAACTATGTCACTATATGTAAAAGGTACTAGAAAGTACAATGAGTTAATATTGTTGGTGTAATAAAATCACGCCAGTGAGTGCGAGTCTGTTTCCCTGCAATAAAATTAATTGAAGTTGATTGCAAATTGGAAATGAAACATTTTGTGTCCTTTTTTTATTACGTTTATATGCTCCCCGAATTGGTCAAGTTGGGGGCAAGTTGACTCTGATGGGGGCAAGTAAGTCTTAAGTGTTACTTGCCCTTTGGGCAACCAGTTAAAACCCTGAAGTTACAGCACTGGTACGTAATCCAAGATGGCTGCCATTGACTATATTGGATTCCATCCATCCAGGATGAACGCGATATCTCGAGAACAATTCACCCAATGGACTTCAAACTTGGGAAGGTTCTTCAAGTCAGTCAGACAGCCATTGGTATTGATTTTCACTGAGGTACGTAATCCAAGATGGCTGCCATTGACTATATTGAATTCTGTCCGTCACACATTTTGTGGACGCGATATCTCGAGAACAATTTGACCAATTGACTTCAAACTTGAGAATGGGGCTTCGCATCAGTTCGGCGGCCATTGGTATTGATTTTCACTCATGTACGTAATCCAAGATGGCTGCCATTGACCATATTGGATTCCATCTGTCCCACATCTTGTGAACGCGATATCTCGAGAACAAATCAACCAATCGACTTCAAACTTGGAAAGTTTCTTAACATCAGTTAGATGGCCATTGGTATTGATTTTCACTGAGGTACATAATCCAAGATGGCTGCCATTAACCCTATTGGATTCCATCAGTCTTGCATCTTGTGAATGTGATATCTCGAGAACAATTTGACCAATCGACTTCAAACTCGAGACGGTGCTTCACATCAGTCATTGGTATTGATTTTCACTGCGGTACAATGTAGTATGTAATTCAAGATGGTTGCCATTGACCAGCTTGGATTCCGTCCATCCTGCATCTTGTGAACATGATATTTTAAAAACAACCAATCGACTTCAAACTTGAGAAGGTGCTTCACATCAGTTAGATGGCCATTGGTATTGATTTTCATTGAGGTAGTATGTAATCCAAGATGGCTGCCATTGACCATCTTATAAATTTCACTCACCCATATTGTACCCATCTGTGTTGTGAACGCGATATCTTGATCTATCCCACCCATCGATTTATAAACCTCACCATCCACAAATCCATATACAACTACAGACTTACATTCCAGTGTTACACTACCCATTACTGCTTCCCAAACCTCCTCAAATTGTCTCAACAATTCGAGATAAACATCTCTTTCCACATAGACATATCCACTTTCCAAGTTATATTTAAGGAGATATTGGAAGCGTATATGCTGTATGATCTCAAACAGGCTACTTGGCGGAGGGCATGCTAGCTACTCAGCTTGTAGAAATTGAATCAATGAAATGCGTAGGTGGGTTCAAAACCCGGATAGAACTGGAAGAGCTCAAGATATCCACAGCGGTGGCTGGGTGTATAAATAGGACCGATTTTGAAAGTGACAGTCGTCATATATCGATGATCCAACACTCTCGTCCGAACCATTGGTTTAGTTTGTTCCCATTCTTGGGTACATTGAACATGTAGCCTATAGTATGGTGTTCTATTTGTGCCAATTTGATCTCGCGCGTCGATTTGCAAAAGTCGACGCACGACGCGCGACGCGAAAAGTCGACGTCGTGTTTTGAAACACGACGTCGCCCTTTCCGTCGCGCGTCGACTTTTACAATGTTAAAGAGATAGGCCAAAACTCGACGTCGTGTTTCAAAAGTCGACGTCGCCTTTTGGCCTATCTCTTAGCATTGTAAAAGTCGACGCGCGACGGAGAGGGCGACGTCGCCTTTCAAAACGCGACGTCGACTTTTCGCGTCGCGCGTCGTGCGTCGCCTTTTTGAAGAATCAAAACTCGACGCGCGACGCGCGACGGAAAAAGTCGACGTCGCGTTTTAAAAGGCGACGTCGCCCTCTCCGTCGCGCGTCGTGCGTCGGGTTTTATAATGTTAAATAGATAGGCCAAAACTCGACGTCGTGTTTCAAAAGTCCACGTCGACTTTTGCCCTATCTCCTAACACTGTAAAAGTCGACGCGCGACGGAGAGGGCGACGTCGCCTTTCAAAACGCGACGTCGACTTTTTCCGTCGCGCGTCGACTTTCAAGAAGTCGACGCGCGACGCGCGACTGACATTCGCGTCGCGCGTCGCGTTTTGGTTTACAAAAGTGCGCATGTCTGGGGAGCAAGTATTCCATATTGTTCACGAGATACAATAAATTATCAATCAAATTATCAATTGAAGTTTGCCACTATACGTTGTACAAACGTGTTATATAAAATTATAAAATTCACAATCTTTGTTAACTTTCTTCTTTTATGTAAAGGTGTATGTGTGTTTGTACTGTGATGTGTTGTATTATGGTATATTTCACCGTACTGTATGGTATGGTATTGTTTAGAATTGTATTGTTTTGTAATGTATTGAGTTGTAATATGTTGAATTGTAATATATTGTATTGTAATGTATGGTATTATTTTGCATTTTATTGTATTGTATCGTATCATATAGTCTTGTTCTGTCTCGTATTGTTTCGTTGTATTGTGATTTGGGGTGTTAATTTCGAACGAAAAAAAAATAAAAAAATTGTTCACATCTGCGATTTCCGATCCTTGTAGCTTCTGACCGGTGTTGGTAATTTGCTGAGAATTTACTGCAACAAAGCAAGAATGGCAAGATATTTAACATACATGGAGACTATGTACCACATAATTTATTTGTTTCGCTGTCAGATATGTTATATTGTTGATTAATTTTCGAACACTGGTACCTGTATTCCACAAAATGCACACCCCTCAATCGAGAGGACAATTCGCATCTATTAGCTTGTCAATGTGTTACTATTTCGCCGGACTAATACGTAAATTAAATTCAAGTTTCCAATAATGAACAAAAGCGTATGTAACTAACTATTTTGCAGGATTAACAGTAACGACTGGGAAACAGAGGGTAAATAATTAATCGCTTGTGTAGCTCAATGGAACTGTGAGATCTTACATTCTGGAGTCATCCTGATGAATGTCTCCTGATAAAACGCGCCACATTGCAGTTTATCTCGAATCATACAACCCTTTTTAATAGCAAGGCTTTGTTTTCTGCCATTTTAGACACCGGCCAGAAGCTACAAGGATCGGAACTCGCAAACGTGAACATTTTTTTTTTCGTTCGAAATTAACACCCCAAATCACAATTCAACGAAACAATACGAGACAGAACAAGACTATAAGTAGTATAGTAAGTGGAAACTCTTTCCGATTTAAGTGCAGATAACTCTGTTTGAACAATTTTTCCGAAGATAGCCGCCAGAGGGCGCCAATAAAATAGGGAAAACAATATTGGTCCCCGGGCTTAACGGGGCTTGCCTATCAATAGAGTTATCTCCCCCTAGTTCCAGGGTGGGTGTATGTAAAAATTTTCCTGAAAAAATACGGAACACGGACTTTATCCTAAATTACGCGAAAATGCCTATATGGGGTATGGGGGGTATAGGACCATCCTGGGAAACCTACTTCTCGACATTTGCGGTATAGGTTGTGGGGGTCTCGTTTTCTTAGCCTCGTCAAGACAAACATGATAGGAAGTGTCGCGGAGCGAATCGTTGAAATTTTTGGAAAAAGTTCAGGGAGACCCATATAGTCCCATACTAGGGGTATAGGACCAATGTTTGTCCCACTGGGAAACCTACTTCTAGACATTTGCGGTATGGTTGTTTGGATTTGTTTTCTTAGTCTCGTCAAGACAAACATGATAGGAAGTGTCCCGGCACGAAACGGTGAAATTTTTGAAAAAAGTTCGAGGTCTGTATATAGCCCCATATAGACCCATATACGGGTTATGGGGGTATAGGTCCAATGTTTGTCCCACTGGGAAACCTACTTCTATACATTTGCGGTATGGTTGTTTGGATTTGTTTTCTTAGTCTCGTCAAGACAAACATGATAGGAAGTGTCCCGGCACGAAACGGTGAAATTTTTGAAAAAAGTTCGAGGTCTGTCTATAGCCCCATATAGACCCATATACTGGGGTATAAGCCCAATGTATGTATAAATCCATACTGGGTGGACGTTTTGGGGTCTAGGTGAGTCCCTAATGATCCTATGGTGTCGTATGAGGTCTTATTTTGAAGCTGTCGTGGAGGAGCATCCGACTGGACTAATAGTTCGTCCGTGTTCAATAGTCTGCGCATGCGCAGTCTGGCCCGTAGTATAGAAAGCAGGCATTTTGGGGGGATATGTGGGTGTGTGTTTGGGGTAGACATGCGCCGCTATGGGTCCGAATGGGTCGTGGAAGGTGTCAAAGTGAAGCTTGTGTGGGGTGCGACCCCACACACAGGTCCATCATGAAGACCAAGCGTCACTTGGAAGAGGCTATGGGGCTACCACCCACCGAGGCCCTGGAAAATGCGATCAGAATGCGCAAACAACTGTTTCAGGACATGCTGCCCGAAGAATATCCAGGCCTGTCCGACGATGATTAGAATAAACGGTTCAGAGCGAACATGGCCGAAGATGGAACTTGCTGAAATGGCGACTTCTGATTGGACAAGAATACATCTAACGGACAGGAACGAATATGATAGATGCAAATGGTGGCCTCTGATTGGGCAAGAGTCTTTTTGAGTTGTAAACATACCCAACGCGGCTCCCCCAGCGTGGGTATGATGTAACATTGGGGAAAATAAACTATATGAAAAAACTTCTTGTTGTTGTTGTTCTCTCATGTGTCATCCTTGTTGTTGTTGTTGTTCTCTCTCCGGTCTATATCATGGCGTCAAGGCGTTATGTTAGAGCGTTAAGGCGTAACTACAAGCGTTGACGGGCGTCACTGCATTTCGAAGAATTAGTGACAATTCCATGGAATATCTAGAAAATCAGAACTTCTGAGCTATTTCACCAGGGCGTTGAAGCGTTAAGCTTGGCGTTGGCGGGCGTTGCTACAATATGACACCTCATACGACGCATTCGGACCAAGGATGGTCCCTCTCTACACCAAATACCTTCCTTTCACTGCCCCAAAATGTCCACTTTGGCTACTACTCGTACTGATGACGTCACCAATGACGTCACAGATGACGTGAACATCCTTCAAATCGGGGTCTACACCCCAAGAGCTACAAAATGACACCTCACACGACGCATTCGGACCAAGGATGGTCCCTCTCTACACCAAATACCTTCCTTCACTGCCCCAAAATGTCCACTTTACTTACTACAACCAACTGCGCATGCGCAGATTGACGCGACTTGCATTTAAAACTACGCCATTCTGACTCTACCCCACACAAGCTTCACTTTGACACCTTCCACGACCCATTCGGACCCATAGCGGTGCATCTCTACCCCAAACACACACCCACATACCCCCCAAAATGCCTGCTTTCTATACTACGGGCCAGACTGCGCATGCGCAGACTATTGAACACGGACGAACTATTAGTCCAGTCGGATGCTCCTCCACGACAGCTTCAAAATAAGATCTCATACGACACCATAGGATCATTAGGGACTCACCTAGACCCCAAAACGTCCACCCAGTATGGATTTATACATACATTGGGCTTATACCCCAGTATATGGGTCTATATGGGGCTATAGACAGACCTCGAACTTTTTTCAAAAATTTCACCGTTTCGTGCCGGGACACTTCCTATCATGTTTGTCTTGACGAGACTAAGAAAACAAATCCAAACAACCATACCGCAAATGTATAGAAGTAGGTTTCCCAGTGGGACAAACATTGGACCTATACCCCCATAACCCGTATATGGGTCTATATGGGGCTATATACAGACCTCGAACTTTTTTCAAAAATTTCACCGTTTCGTGCCGGGACACTTCCTATCATGTTTGTCTTGACGAGACTAAGAAAACAAATCCAAACAACCATACCGCAAATGTCTAGAAGTAGGTTTCCCAGTGGGACAAACATTGGTCCTATACCCCTAGTATGGGACTATATGGGTCTCCCTGAACTTTTTCCAAAAATTTCAACGATTCGCTCCGCGACACTTCCTATCATGTTTGTCTTGACGAGACTAAGAAAACGAGACCCCACAACCTATACCGCAAATGTCGAGAAGTAGGTTTCCCAGGATGGTCCTATACCCCCCATACCCCATATAGGCATTTTCCCGTAATTTAGGATAAAGTCCGTGTTCCGTATTTTTTCAGGAAAAATTTTACATACACCCACCCTGGAACTAGGGGGAGATAACTCTATTGATAAGCAAGCCCCGTTAACCCCGGGGACCAATATTAGCCCTTTTGGCTAGGGTTGATAGGTGTATTCCCTATTTTATTGGCGCCCTCTAGCGGCTATCTTCGGAAAAATTGTTCAAACAGAGTTATCTGCCCTTAAATCGGAAAGAGTTTCCACTTACTATACTACTACTATATGATACGATACAATACAATAAAATGTAAAATAATGCCATACATTACAATACAATATATTACAATTCAACATATTACAACTCAATACATTACAAAACAATACAATTCTAAACAATACCATACCATACAGTACGGTGAAATATACCATGATACAACACATCACAGTACAAACACACATACACCTTTACTTAAAAGAAGAAAGTTAACAAAGATTGTGAATTTTATATAATACGTTTGTACAACGTATAGTGGCAAACTTCAATTGATAATTTGATTGATAATTTATTGTGTCTCGTGAACAATATGGAATACATGCTCCCTAGACATGCGCACTTTTGCAAACCAAAAGGCGACGCGCGACGCGAATGTCCGTCGTTTTGGAAGGCGACGTCGCCCTCTCCGTCGCGCGTCGACTTTTACAATGTTAGGAGATAGGGCAAAAGTCGACGTGGACTTTTGAAACACGACGTCGAGTTTTGGCCTATGTCTTTAACATTATAAAACCCGACGCACGACGCGCGACGGAGAGGGCGACGTCGCCTTTTAAAACGCGACGTCGACTTTTTCCGTCGCGCGTCGAGTTTTGATTCTTCAAAAAGGCGACGCACGACGCGCGACGCGAAAAGTCGACGTCGCGTTTTGAAAGGCGACGTCGCGCGTTGACTTTTACAATGCTAAGAGATAGGCCAAAAGGCGACGTCGACTTTTGAAACTCGACGTCGAGTTTTGGCCTATGTCTTTAACATTTAAACAAAAGGTAGCACCTTTGAGACTAACTAGTTTATTTCAACATGAGCTTTCGTAGACACAAGCCTACTTCCTCACTGCAACTGAGGAAGTAGGCTTGTGTCTACGAAAGCTCATGTTGAAATAAACTAGTTAGTCTCAAAGGTGCTACCTTTTGTTTATTTGTCTACTACAAAGACTAACACGGCTACCCCAAATCACTCTTTAACATTGTAAAAGTCGACGCGCGACGGAAAGGACGACGTCGCGTTTCAAAACACGACGTCGACTTTTCGCGTCGCGCGTCATGCGTCGACTTTTGCAAGTCGGCGCACGAGATCAAATTGGCACAAATAGAACACCATACTATAGCGACGCCCACAACTCGATTGAATTGGTTGACTTCCGTCTGTGTGATTTATGTGTAAGAAAGGCAAAGAGATACGTGAACTATAGGCGTTGTACAATGACTTGAAACACACGTGACATATGTAAATCCTGGTTCTAGTCTCCAATAATGCCTCTTCTATAATGAAGCCTCACGATTGGTTGTCCTGTTGATATGCAAAGAATTTGGAGCTCGGATAGTTGAGAGTTCGGGACAGTTGAGAACTCTTAGAGCTGAAAGAGCTACGAGCGCCAAGATATCCCAACTGCAAGGGCTGCTAGAGTTTCAAGAGCTCCGAGCTCAAAGAATTGAGTGTGTTACTTTAAGCAACTAAAGTTTTCTCTCAAATCCAAAGAGGGAATTCTTGGTAGATGGGTTGACGAGATCTGAAAACTAAACTTGTCCCAACCATGGTCAGACAAATGCCTACCAATAAGCAATTGGTGTTTACTCACGGATTGTCTGTGACCATTTACCCTCAGATGAAGTCTTTGGTTTGTCTTGACATCATACTGTTGACCACACTTCTTACAGGAAACTAAATAAATACGTTTTCTTGTAGAACAAGCGAGATCAACATAGGAATTCTCAGAATATGAATTACGAGTTAACGTTGAACTAAATGAAGCCGAAGTATTAAAGATTGATCAAGCGTATTATTATGGATAACCTACCCTAAGGTTCCTTGGATCGATTTTACCATTGTTTTCTTTAGTCATATCCATATGTAGGGGCTCGGCCGCGACTTGTCTGTACGGTATGTGTCCTTTTGCACCAAGTTCTTCCGTATGACAGTTGGACTTTTTTGAATATCCAGATAGATTCAACGCCAGAGCTTTATGAAATAGCGGCGCAATACCTTTCCCAAAATGTTTTTACCTGCGGCACGCAGGTCTACGGGAGGCTCGCGTTGTTGTTGTTCTTGTTGTTCTTGTTGTTCTTGTGACTTTTTGAAATGCGCATGCGCTAAGAGAGTGTGATCTCTGCCACACTTTTCTTTTCCCCCTCCAATCTCACATGACAACACTGCATTCAAGCGCGTTTGAATTCATTTGCAACTATATTCGGTGGAATGAATTATTGCTTCGTTAATTTCCGGATTGGATTTATTATACATGAGAATAGTGTGAATAACGTCAAAGGACCTACGAAGTAGGGTAGGCATTAGGACTCCGACACGCACTGGACTCTTGGACCCCCAGTTGAAATCCTGCCAATATTAAGATGTGCACGGCTCAAGTTAGAATCACCAGTGATTTTGATCAAAAATCAACAGAAATTTTCATCAAAAGTAGGTCAGCTTGAAACATGCTGGCAACAGTCCCCTAATGCACCTTCATGCCAAAAACCAAGGTTCTAATATCAACGGTAACACTCAGATATAACATATCTCTCAGATATAACATATATATAAATATTCATGTCCCTGTTCAATTGTTTCTTTGACTGGTGTTTGTACAACAAAATATTGAATCTTGAATGCTTATTTTGCCGACGAAAGGATTCAGATGGACTCACTCATTACCGGACAATTTCAAATGGTAGCCCACTTGGAAGAGACAGAAATGACTATGTAGTATTTAATGAGTTAGACACCCCTGTGCGCGAACAATACCTCGCAGTCGTGCAGTTATATTGTGCACTTCCGGTTACAAGCATGACATTTGGCAAATAGCTATTTTGAATGATTCTCTTTCGGAACACAGCCTCTCTATCCTCATTCTCGCAAGCCAGTGCCTTGATTCGCTGGTATTGATGTTCCCGTCCTCTTCCGCACTCACAATCCCTTTAGAATAGCATAAATCACTTCCGTAAATTCAATATCAGCAGACAATGCGCAGAAACATATTGCATTTGACATCATTCTCTCAAGTCAGAGCCCATTTCTGCTAGAATTTACTGGTTCTATACAAAATTCTATACGTTGCTTTGTCAATCAGTTTTACGTATGGAATTACGTCATATATAGCAGATACTGGCCATAGAAACGATCTAGTTGACCTCGTGGCCAAAAGCTAGGGCCTCTGTTTTCCTGGAGGGGTTTTTGAGTTTGATTTTGATACATAGATACCTTTCACATTGACTTCGCACTTGAATCACCTTCGGAATGACTTAGTGACAAGCATATTCGCGAATTGAGTACAGGAAGATATCCATAGATACTGACTAGAAAGGTTTCTTGTTTGCAGAATTTGATTTTAAAGAAAAGAAATTCATAAAATTAGCAACCTTCGAAAAGGCTTGGCCGAAAATGTCAGATGAGATGATATTTCTTAAGAATGAAATAGTTAATCATTTATATAGAAGAAGCAAACCATGTCTTGGTATTGACTTGCTGCGTGGAAAATAGTGGCAAGGAATTTAGTTCGCAGATCATAACGAACGTAAATGCAGAAACTTAATTAATTATTTTAATCGAATATCAAGACTGTAACAGGCCTCAATTTGAATAGTGAAAAAGTGTCATTATGCCTCTTGGACAGTTCGATAAAGCCTCAAATCCCATTCCGTAGTTTCACAGATCGAGGTGATAGATCTGATACTAAATTTATTGAAAAATAACTTTGAAGGAAATATAAATTTTCCATTTTGATCGGCAAATTAAGCGAGAAGGGAGACTGAAGAGCGCAGATTTTCGCGCTATGACTAAATCCTCGAAATTTGTTTGGATTTCCAAATATTTGAAAGCCTTCTTGATTTGCAAAAAGTAACGACTGAACCGAATGTTTTGAAACTTGGCATACACGATACTTGTACCAAAACATTGCCAAAGCGATCATGGTGAGTTCGTCTGTCAAATCGTCGGACTTTGAATGGGGAAAGTGAATATATCTATATGGTATCAGAACTATTACGCAATCCCTACAATTGTGGGTTACAAGTTGAAAATTACTTCCCTCGGCATAAAAACACAGGCAGATTGGCGCTTTTTTCTACAATAACCACTACCTCCTCTGATATGTCTTTCACTGTATTATCACCACTGCCGCAGGTTTTGACTACAATGTAGTCATTTCTCACTTGTTACCTTCTGAAGGGTCCTCGTCAACAGGGTTGAATGGATTTCGGCGGTGCAGCATCTAGTTATGAATCTAGCTTTGTATTTTAGCATTTTGGGCGTCCAGTACACTTTTGGTTTCTCGTTATGAGTGATTGGAAGAAAAATACATGTACCTCTTTTCTTGAGAAACGTTTAATGGTTGTTATATAAATCGTCCACAGCAAATGCAGTTTGAGAGTCCGTAGACGTATTCGATGATGGTGTGCTAATACTCAATTTATCAATCAGCACCTGGTGATAGAAATATTTACATATGAATCTTATTTCGTTCGAAGCTTTGCCTACTGGGACTATATGACGTAACACGACGACAGGCTTTGTTAAAATGACGGAAGGATTCAACGACCTTCCTCTTGGTGAGGTTCAGCCAATCAGCGAGTACAGAAGGGGTCCAACTTTTTCTCACTTCGGCATCTCATTAACGTACTGTTCCAGTGCAATCAGAACTATCTTCAGGTCAGCTTTCAGGTTTATCCTTCTCATCTCTCTATATTTACTTCCCTTCATCATGAACGTCTTTAGGTCTTCATCACTCGATATATGAAGGTTACCAGTCACAATAGGTTTACATTGTGCATGGATAAAGTTCGACGATTCACAATCACAACTATATCCTTCCGACGTGTGTATGTTTCAGTTACACTCATTGACAGAATTAGAGTAATTCAATATTTTAGTGGATATAGATTTAGTATAATTATATGAAGTTCTGTGAACTTGATATATTTTGGTACAGCGTTGCGTACCTCTGGATCATTCAGTATTCGAGGTAAATTAATAAGGTCCAGTCATTTATCCAACTAGTTCAGTTTCTAGAAAAGCCGGTGTTGGAATGTTTCGATTATGTTCACTGGATGATACAATCTAAAATAGACTACATTTTGACACACTTTAATGATTGTATGCGGTATTATATTTCCTGAAGACAGACCGTTGTATATCTCTGGCTATAAGATTTAAAGCTCTCAGAGGTAACGTATACATGACTGTATGCAAAACTGTATACTATTGATTTTAAATACCTGGTAATAGTGGATATTACATTGTGGTTTGTTACATTGCCGCACCCTTTGACATTATCTTTTGAATTGATCCTAGATCCAGCAAACAGCGTAGTTCCCGCTCTCGGATTTTTCTCTCATATCCAAAATGAGAATCCTTGGTAGATGGGTAGACGACGTTTATGATCTGAATACTAAGGTTGTCTCAGCCATGGTCGGGGCCAGAAAAAATGCCTATCTATTAGCAAACTTGCGTTTTCCTAATGCATTTTCTGTGATTATTCACCCTCAGATGATGTCTTTGTTGTCAACATAGGCCTACTGTAGATCACACTTCTTACAGGAAACTAAATAAATACAGTTTGCAGTAGAACAACCAAGATCAACATACGAATTTATAGAATATGAAATACCAGATGACGTGGAACCAAATTAAGCTGAAGTATATAAAGAGTGGACACGTGAGACACCCACGGTGGCCACATTTTGAAATCATAACATTTTTACATAGGAAATTCGCTGCTAAACAATCATCAAGCGCAATATTACAAGGTTTGATGTCATGATATTGCTTTGCTGTCAGAAATATATGTCATTTGGATTGAAAAAGGTCATAGTGAATTTCGATCCATTGGGGACTTGGTCGAGGAACCAACACTAAGGTTCCTCAGATCTGTCTTCCCATTATTTTCTGTAGTTTTAGTCATAGTGAAGTTTGAATGGGCAGAGGTTCAGCCGTGGGGACAACTTGTCTGTACGGTAGGAGTCCTTTCGCATCAAGTTCTTTCGTATGACATTTGGTTTTTTGAATATCCACATACATTCAACGCCAGAGTTTTTAGAAAGTGGCGCAATAACATCCCCAAAATGCTGTTACCTTTTGAAGAGCCCTCACCAACATGGTTGAAAGAAGCTTGGTAATGCAGCATCTAGAACCAGCTATGAATCTATGGTGTTTTAGCATTTTGAGCGTCCATTACACTTTTTGTTTTTCGTTATGAGTAGTTGGAAGAGAAATACCGCTTTCCCTGAGAAACGTTAGTAGTATACAAGGAGCAAATTCACGTCCCAGCGCCTCACTGCGCATGCGCAGAAAAAAAAATGGGGAGGATTTGTGGCGGTATTGGGGCGTTGTGCGCAGGTGAATGGGGCGCAGGTATGACGTCACTTCCGGTTGGGGTGAATGGGGCGTGACCTTGGGGACATGTATTTCTCCGCGGTGATGCGGTCTGGCGGTGATGCGGTGTGCCTCCGCGGACCGAAAGTAGTCCCAAACCCGTGGGTTTTCGTGGAAGTGTTCGGCAATCTGTAGGGACCGCTAGTGGACCGATGGGGTCGAGTGAGGTATCAAAGTGAAGCATTCGTGAAGGGGCATTTGATGGGCTGGGTGCGGGGTTGAAATATCGGCCTTCTGCGCATGTGCGGTGGCCGAAGGGTATGAAAATAGCCTTTTTGGAACTAGGGGAGCCCCTAGTGGACCGATGGGGTCGAGTGAGGTATCAAAGTGAAGCATAGGTGAAGGGGCATCTAATGGGCTGGGTGTGGGGTTGACATATCGGCCTTCTGCGCATGCGCGGCGGCCGAAGGGTATGAAAATAGCCTTTTTGGAGCTAGGGGAGCCCCTAGTGGACCGATGGGGTCGAGTGAGGTATCAATGTGAAGCATTCATGAAGGGGCATCTAATGGGTTGTGTGTGGGGTTGACATATCGGCCTTCTGCGCATGCGCGGTGGCCGAAGGGTATGAAAATAGCCTTTTTGGAGCTAGGGGAGCCCCTAGTGGACCGATGGGGTCGAGTGAGGTATCAAAGTGAAGCATCCATGAAGGGGCATCTAATGGACTGGGTGTGGGGTTGACATATCGGCCTTCTGCGCATGCGCGGTGGCCGAAGGGTATGAAAATAGCCTTTTTGGAGCTAGGGAGCCCCTAGTGGACCGATGGGGTCGAGTGAGGTATCAATGTGAAGCATTCATGAAGGGGCATCTAATGGGTTGGATGTGGGGTTGAAATATCGGCCTTCTGCGCATGCGCGGTGGCCGAAGGGTATGAAAATAGCCTTTTTGGAGCTAGGGGAGCCCCTAGTGGACCGATGGGGTCGAGTGAGGTATCAATGTGAAGCATTCATGAAGGGGCATCTAATTGACTGGGTGTGGGGTTGAAATAGCGGCATTCTGCGCATGCGCGGTGGTCCAAGGGTATGCAAATAGCCGTGTTGGAGCTAGGGGAGCTACTAATGGTCCAATGGGGTCGAGTGAGGTATCAAAGTGAAGCCTAGGTGAAGAGGCGTTCAGGCAATGGGGTGGGTGCATGTACAATTTTTCCTGAAAAAAAAAAAAACGGAAAACGGACTTTATCAAAAAACCTGGGAAAATGCCTATATGGGGTATGAGGGGTATATAGGTCGACGGGCTTAACGGGGCTTGTCTATCAATAGAGTTATCTCTCCCTAGTTCCAGGGTGGGTGTATGTAAAAATTTTCCTGAAAAAATACGGAATACGGACTTTATCCTAAATTACGGGAAAATGCCTATATGGGGTATGGGAGGTATAGGACCATCCTGGGAAACGTACTTCTATACATTTGCGGTAGGGTTGTGGGGTCTCGTTTTTACTCGTCTCGTCATTTAGAACATGATAGGAAGTGTCCCCGTGCGAATCGGTGAAATTTTTGAAAAAAGTCACCGAGCCCCATATAGACCCATACTGGGGTATATGTTCAATGTTTATCCTACTGGGAAACCCACTTCTATACATTTGCGGTAGGGTTGTGGGGTCTCGTTTTACTCGTCTCGTCATTTAGAACACGATAGGAAGTGTTGCGGAGCGAATCGGTGAAATTTTTGAAAAAGTCACCGAGGCCTGGGTAGGCCCATAGGCCTATACTGCATGGCTATGGGTGTATAGGCCCATACGGGGTGGACATGTTGGAGTCTAGGTGGGCCACTCATGGTCCAATGGGGTCGAGTGAGGTCTTATTTTGAAGCTCTCGTGGAGGAGCACTTGACTACACTAATGGTTCGTCCGTGTTCACTAGTCTGCGCATGCGCAGTCTGGCCGTAGTATAGAAAACAGGCATTTTGGGTGCTATGTAGGGGTGTGTTTGGGTTAGAGATGAGCTAATGACG
>JAVTVY010012047.1:0-54698 GCA_036873755.1 Hanleya hanleyi
AATATCCATGATTTCAGTCCAGGGTGGTGGCTCCATGACTGGGTCCTCAATTGTGAATAATTAAAAAAAATTCTGAGCTATTTATAGTGTAAAAGACGCGGACCGCGGCGAGAACACTCTAGCTGTATGCTATAATTTTTACGACAAAATATTTGTGTTTGTTTTCCAATCTTAAACAGCTTGTCATTTTACAATAACTGTGAGTGCACCTATATTTTTATTGCAAGTTGAACTGAGGCAATTCAGTGTATAGTATTAAAAAAATTGAACAATCTAACGCTAGACTAAGCGGTTATTTATTAATTTTTAGGGGATTTAAACCCATAAGGTTCGTGTACGGTAGTGTGAAAAAACCAGGTACATGGGAAATAAATTGATTTTCCTGGCTAAAAAAATTACGTGTAGACTATGGTTACAGTCTTATCATAGTTCCCTGAAAAAATATAAGGGATTTATCGAAAAATAATAGGTAATTTTTAATGCTTGGGCAATGGTAACACAACTCTATACAGTGGGCCAGTGCACTGACTGACGCCGTCCGATTTTGCACTGACTCACACCGTCCGCCATTTTGAAACGCACCTGCTACCAACAGGCCGCCATTTTGAAACCGACCACCCACAACACACACAAACAGGCCGCCATTTTGAAACCCACACACAGCCTACTATAAATAACGTGTGTAGTATGTTCACATTTATTGACAACTACAAATCATGAGTTTAAGAAGAAGAGCCCTGTTCACCCATCATCCTAGAGACCCAAGAAATGCTGCTGCTGCGGGTACAGAAGAAGAACATAGAGAGATAATTAGCCGAGAAGAAGATGGCGGAATCACCATTGTCACCAGTTTTGAAAGAGTTATTGAAGATGAGACGGCGTTAATAAGAAGTACAGAAGAACTCGCGGAACAACTCCGACGTGATGTGCGAGCAGAAGAGGATAGAAGAATGCGAAGTGAACAAGACAACAACAGAATGGAGGTGGTACAAGAAGAAGATAACGAGGACGACACCCGTGATGGAGAACAAGACAGCGGATGGTTAACTAGTAGACCTCCAACAACCACCTCACCTGCAGAAACGACTTCGGCTGAAGAAAGAGTAGAAAAAAGATGTCGACACTCAGACGAGATATTACGCCTCAACGAACAGATTATCGACATGAGGGGAGCCATGTTGGGAATGGAGACGACAATGCATGGGATGGAAGAGGAGATTGCCAGACTAAACAAACTACGACATAGTGAAGAAAAAACAAAAAAATGTAGTATCTGCACGGACCAGGAAAGCTTATACGCGGTACTACCCTGTGGACATCTGTGTGTGTGCAAGGATTGCTGGGTCCAACTGTCGTGTGAAGGAGCCATGTGCCGATGCATTGACGCCGGAGAGTCGCATCTCAAGATAAAGTGCCCCATATGTAGAAAGCATGTGGGGGGCGTGAAGCGAATATACCGCGCCTAAGTGTCTCGTGTGACACTATCAAAGGCCCTTTTCAGGGCCAACCCATCTTTCCGAAAGAGAAAACTTCTTTCATAAGCACACCAAAATAACACCAGCTCCCATCATCCTTTTTTCCAAAAAAAAAAAAAAAATTCAAAAAAAAATCTTCACACACAAGGTGACAATTTTTTTATTTTTGAGGTAGTGGGTCGAGTGAGGTATCAAATTGAAGCTGACGTGAAATGCTTCACATTGATACCTCACTCGACCCCATTGGACCATTAGGGGCGCCTCTAACCCCCAAAAAGGGTATTTTGAAGATTGAATTACAAGCGTCTAGTCCGTCATTCATAATCCAGCCGTCGTCCATTAGAGAATATCCGCGTCCATAATTGAAGATTGATATCAAAAATATCAAGATATCAAAATAGCCTTTTTGGGGTTAGAGGCGTCCCTAATGGGCCAATCGGGTCGAGTGAGGTATCAAATTGAAGGTGACGTGAAGGAGCATCTGATAGACTGGGTGTGGGCTTGAATTAGGGTAATTCTGCGCATGCGCGAAGATGATATCAAAAATATCAATCTTCAAAAATAGCCTTTTTGAGGTTAGAGGCGTCCCTAATGGACCAATCGGGTCGAGTGAGGTATCAAATTGAAGGTGACGTGAAGGAGCATCTGATGGACTGGTGTGGGCTTGAACTATCAGCATTCTGCGCATGCGCAATCTTCAAAATATCCTTTTTTGGGTTAGAGGCGCCCCTAGTGGTGCAATGGAGACGAGTGAGGTATCAATGTGAAGCATTTCACGTCAGCTTCAATTTGATACCTCACTCGACCCACTACCTCCAAAATAAAAAAAACTTCATACACAAGGTGTTGATATCGATCTGCAAAATAGTCTTTTTGGAGTTAGGGGAGCCCCTAGTGGCCCGATGGAGCCGAGTGAGGTATCAATGTGAAGGTGAGATGAAGGGCCATCTGATGGACTGGTGTGGGTTGAACTATCAGCATTCTGCGCATGCGCAAGAATGGAAATAGACGTTTTGGAGCTATTTGACTATTAAAAAAGGAAAACACAAAACACAAAGCTTTTTTTTTTTTTTTTTTTAATTACTATTTTTATTAACACACAATGAACGTATTCACAATTGAATTTAATACAATTATATGTAAGTATTGAATTTTTTAATACAATTAACAGTGAAAAAACTCTGAATTTTTTTGTAATACAATTATACACTCTCCAGATCAATACATGTTTTCCTTGTTCTCAATAGTTCGTCAACAAGACTTGTTTGAATTCATCATCATCTTTCTGTCCTTGGTGGGCATAGATGTACGTGACAATCTCTTCACGTGGGATTTTGGAAGGACAAGCCGCTACCATTGCCAGGGCAATTTCCGTCTCGGTCACAGCCTGTAGTGCTTCAGTGAGGTCCGCGTATGAGGCTACCAGAGTGTTCAGGTGAGGTCTGATGAGCTGCAGGACTGTGTCAATGTACTTCTCATATATATAGCTCGACACCTGGTAGGCCAGAGTTTGACTAATTGTACTGGCAAGACTCTGCAACTGCCGCCAGGCCGTTAATTTCAACGTGACACCTTGAGGACAAGCCACCAGCTCTTGCGTATCTAACCGTTTTCGCCATTTTCGAATATGCACCAAGAGCTGGTCGTTGAAATAAGCACAACTCACATAGATGTCGTCACCCACATGAAATTTCGCTTCGTCATTTCCCTGGTCGCGAATAACCGCATCGATGGCGTAATCAAGGGCCTCCAGTTTTTGCCAGGTGTCCAAGTTCAGGGCAATATGCTTACCAGGTCTGTCGTTAAAGCCCGCTGCATTAAAATGCACTTCTTCGTCTTTGACACTCACCGTCAAATAAGGTGAAAGCTCCCAAATGTCCTTGTGGGCTGTCTGGTGAGCCGCTTCGATCAGATTGTTGATGTCCTGAACAGACAGAGGAAGTTCTTGTTTCACAGGCACTTGCTGGGGTACTACTGGCGCCTCAATCACTGGTATTACTAACGGTGTTAGACGGGGACGTTTGGGGCGTCCAGCACGTTTAGCAGGTGTACTCTCGGGGGTAGTGTGCGTACGTTTGCTGGCTGTACGCTCTGGGGTAGTGTCCATCACTAAGATATCTTCATCTTGTATAACGTCGTCGTCGGCTTCAAGTAGATCTGCTAGTTCGGCATTTCCAGTGATCTTCAACGCCGTCACGAAGGCTAGAAATCCATAGTAGGTAAATTGCTGTACCTCATGGATGAGGGCTGTGTTTTGTGCTGAAGGGGTTTTCTCCGCCATGATTTCTTCGACACTCTGTTCCAGGAGTATGTTTTCCTCCGCCATAAGGAAATCACATAATTCATCCACATGCTCCATCTCATCAATCAAACGAACACGGTACTTGGCAAGCCTCGCTAAAAATAATGATGATGACGTCATGACTATGGGCTAGTGAAAAACTATTACGGAGTAATAGTCTAGTGAATTGGCACTGGTAAAATCGAAAAAAGTAAATGGGTCTCTACAGCTGATACAAGTAGGCAAACTGGCTGGATGGCTGGCTGGCTGGCTGGCTGGCTAGAGGTGAAGCAAGCAGGCAGGCTGGCAGAGAGACAGGCAGGCTGGTCAGGTCAAGTAAGTCCCAGTGGTACGCAGAGTAATGCATTGAATACTGCCCTTTCCCTAAAAATGGACTCCTTTTATATCCAATTGACCTCATTTGCATATTTTCAGTAACCACAGGCCGCCATTTTGAAACACACCACCCCTAACACACACAAACAAGCCGCCATTTTGAAAACGACCACCCCTAACACACACAAACAAGCCGCCATTTTGGAAAAACCCAAAGACCTCATTTGCATATTTTCAGGGGACAACAGGCCGCCATTTTGAAACACACCACCCACAACACACACAAACAAGCCGCCATTTTGAAAATATGCAAATGAGGGCTGGGGTGAGGCAAGTGCAATTGTCCACCATTTTGAAACAGACCACCGTAACACACACAAACAAGCCGCCATTTTGAAACACACCATTTTGGAAAAACCCAGAGACCTCATTTGCATATTTTCAGGGGACAACAGGCCGCCATTTTGAAACACACCACCCATAACACACACAAACAAGCCGCCATTTTGAAAATATGCAAATGAGGGCTGGGGTGAAACAAGTGCAATTGTCCACCATTTTGAAACAGACCACCCCTAACACACACAAACAAGCCGCCATTTTGAAACCGACCACCCCTAACACACACAAACAAGCCGCCATTTTGAAAAACCCAATGACCTCATTTGCATAAACTCATTTGCATAAACTCACGCATGCGCACACACACAATTCCATCCCAAACATAAATTCTGCGCATGCGCAGTGAGGCAAAATTAACCCCAAAGACTCTATATATACTACTGACACGGCTCTCTTTGAGAATGAATAGTCCCGGTCGAGCGAGTGATGTCATGCTGCCTCGCTTTGAGATTGGAGATTCAAAATGTCACCAGTTTACATGAGAGTCGCTTTGGTCTCCCGCGGGTAGACACGGCTCTCTTTGAGAATGAGCTCAGCTTAGTCAGGGATTTGATAGCCACACACTATAGCAGCAAAACACCTGTAGTAAGATAGCCTGACAGTATACTGGGTATATATAATGAACGCATTCCTATCTAAACTGTCTGGTCCGGAGGAGCTGGGTTATCTGATCACATTGTTGGACCTCTCCTTCCCACTCCCACATTAGACCAGATGTTTGCCCTTTCTCTCCCCTCATGCATGTACCATTCTATTTTCTCTTAACTCATATGATTTCCTCAGTCGTCATTTTTTTTTCGAATTGGAAGCATGGAATGAAAAAGCTCTCTGTCGTGCTGACAATGATAGTTTTGGGCAGCGCGATGACCCAGGCGTTTTTGTGTGTAGAAGATACTATACCGGGCAAAGTACTGCAGCTGAAGCGATTGGTCAAAAATCGCGTATGAATGTGAAAACTTGATGCAAATGTGTATTCCTTATCTATATTTAACTGGTGAATATTTGCGAGTTTTTGTTTTCTCGTATCAATTGATTGATTTATTGTTCAGGTGTAATCCAGTTTGCTATGTTCTGCCATAAATAGAGCTTGAGATCATTAAAACTTCTACTGAATAAACACATGCAAGGTATTCTGATTAGCCAGTCAAAAACAACTTGACTTACCTGTGCGTGCGGCTGAAATTGATGATCTGATTCAATAGCTGGTGATATTGGAATTATTTAAAGCCGTTGCATTATCCATTTATGCATTTTCAAGAATAAATCAAGAGTAATTATTTTTTTTAGGTTGAATGGATATTAAATATTCCGCCGTTTCCATGAAAGAATTTCAGCGTCAATAAACGAAACACCTATTTAGTATGACAGTGAACACCATTCCCAAATGAGTAAGAAATAAAAATAATAAAACACAAGATTGTTTCCTACAATCGAGAAGCAGTCAAATTTTCAAGGATTTCAGCAAGACCTGATGATTTTCTTTATATAGAATTCTAATCTCTGACCATCATTCTTTATCCAACTGAATTTCCAAGTGATTTACCAGAGTATGTATCTCAGTCACGCTTTGATTGTGACTGTTCATTTGCACACCATTTAGAAATAACACACAGTATATTCAAACACTTAGTAGCCCAGGGTTAAGCAGAGTTAGACAAGTTACGAAACGTAGCGCCAGAGATCTTGCACGCTACGATCGTGTTTTACCGTCTGTGTACGATATTTATCGCAGAATTCAGGAAACTTTTATTGGAGGCGTTTGGTGATATAGCCTTGTTTGACAAATATCTGCAATAATAACGATTTCTGAGCTCGAATTCAATACTGCATATTAAATAGTCATGAAATGGCAATACTCGGAACTGAATTCATTTGTCACAATTATATAAATTTCCTGTTAGTCCAAGATAGAGTTACATAATTCCCCCGTGTCGTAATTCGAAATAAGAAACTTTTAATTCAAAATATGAATCACAAACAAACAATGTTACACCCGAAAGCTGTAGGTCGGTTCGATTCTGTTTCTTTATCGATATTGGTGAAAGAGTTTCGCCCTTGATGCGTTTCGCAATAGTTCAGCTTAGTCAGCGGTTTGATTTGCCATACACAAGTTGCAGAACACCTGTGGTAAGATATCCTGACGATTTACGGTTGAGACCACTAAAAACAGACAACCTTTAGACAACCTCTTCCAGAGAAGTGAATTGTTTCCAACATTTTTCCCAGTCTCAGTTGCGACGAATAATTGAAGGACAGTGATAGTTGATTGGAGTATGCTATGTGTTTGGTTTCGCTTTGAGTTTGATTTTAACTCAAGGCCTACTCTCTCAAAACGCAAATGTTAGATTGAACATCTAGAGGGTTGGAGGAGGAAAACATTTAGAAAGTGTTGTATTGACCACTTTTAAGTGTTAAATGCAACATTTTAAGCTGCTGCATCCAACACTTAAAAGTGGTGAAACAACACTTTCTAAATGTTTTCCCTCCTCCCACCCTCTAGATGTTATATCTAACATTTGTGTTTTAAGAGTGTAATACTGTGTTGCTAAGAGGGACTATTTGGGTGACTGTGCACCGCTTTCTGAAAGTAGAGAATAAAAGCCAAAATTATGACGTCATTTGTAGGAGTGCGCAGAACTCCGGGCGACCCCCGTTAAGAAGTTTGTCACGTTGTAGCACTTGGATTAAAGTACTTCTTGTCGAAATATGAAGTCTATAGACTTAATTAGAGAATCGACGAGATGCAATTACGTTAACATTGCCGCCAGTGTAAATCGTTTAGTGGTCTAAGCCCTATACTGGGTATATATATAATAAAGGCATTCACATCTAAACTGTCTGGTCCGGAGGAGCTGGGTTATCTTATCACATTGTTGGACCTCTTCCCTCCCACTCCCATATTAGACCAGATTTTTGCCATTCCGCTTACCTCGTGTATGTACCATTCTATTTTCTCTTCACTGATATTGTTTACTCAGTCCTCTTTCTTTTCATATCGGAAGCTTGAAGTAAAGAAGCTCTATGTCGTGCTGAGAACGATAGTTTTGGGCAGCGCCCTGAATCAGGCGTTTTTGTGCGTATGGAGGATAAAACATCAAACTGAAGTACTGCTGCTTAAACGATTGATTACAAATTACGTTTCGAAAAGTGGCAATATGAATGCAAAAACTTCATGCAAAATAAGTATTCCTGATCTATATTATAATTGATATATATTTAATAGTGAGTTTTTGTTGTCTTTCTGTGTATATTGATTGATAGATTTATTTTTCATGTATAATCCAGCTCGCAATATTCTACAAAATATAGAATATTAAAACTGGTACTGAATGAACACCTGTAAGGTATACTGATTTTGCTAGTTAGCCAATATAGCAACTTCACCTCCGTTTGCGTGCGGCTGCATGGATTTGATGGATCTGATCCCATAGCTATTCATACTGGGATCATTTAAAGACAATTTGTTATCCATTTATGTGCTTTTAACAAAAATCCGGGAATAAGTTTTAGATCATAATGACAGTGCGCATCGTTCTAAAACAGGTGTAAATATATTCTATAATGCCAAAAAGGGTTAGTCCAAATGAAACGAAAGCAATTATTAGCACCTCTGATGTTATTTGATGGCACAATTACGTTGACCCGTCCATACGGTATACAGACTGGCTGAATGACATCGAGGACCATATGACTATGAGGTATTTATATCGTATGTTTTATCGATCTTCTTCGCATTTTAGTGATCGCAAAATCGAAATATTAATGTTAAATAATTTATTAACAAAAGACAAAATAGTTCACTTTTTATAATAGCATCGTCGTCCTGAAAGAATTCCAGGGTGAATAACCGAAAGACATATTTAGTATGACAGTGAGCACCATTTCCAAGTGGGTAAGAAATAAAAATAATAAAAACCCAACATGGTAACTTACAAGAGAAAAGCAGACAAGTTTTCAAGGGTGTCAGCAAGACATGATGATTACATAAAATCCTAATCACTGAACATTATTCTTTATCCAAATGAACCTCTAAGTCGTTTTCCAGAGTATGTATCTCAGTCGGACTTTGATTGTGTCTGTTCATTTGAACACCATGCAGATGTAAAACACAGCATATTTAAAGGAGCCCTAGCCCAGGGCCTAGCGGAGTAGAAAAGGTACTAAACGTAGCGCCAAAGATCTTGCACGATACGATCGTATTTTGCCGTCAATGTACGATATCTATCGCAGAATTTAGAAAACTTTTACTGAAAGCGTTTCGTGCTATATCCTCATTTGGCATGTTTCTGCAGTAATAACAATTTATGAGTTCAAATTTCAATACTGCATATTAAATAGCCTTGAAATGGCAGTAATCAGGACTGATTCTGAATTCATTTGTCACAGATGTATACATTTCTTTAGTTGGTCCAAGACAAAGTTAAATAATTCCTCCGAGTCGTAATTCGAAATAAAAACAACTTTTAAGTGCAAATATGATTTACAACCACACAATATCACATCCGAAAGCTGAAGATCAGTTCTGTTCGATTTATGTATCGATGTAAGAGAAAGAGTTGTGCCCCTTGATGTGTTTCGCAATAGGTCAGCTTAGTCAGCGATTTGATTTGCCATACACAAGCAGCAAAACACCTGTAGTAAGATAGCCTGGCAGTATACTGGGTATATATAATGAACGCATTCCTATCTAAACTATCTGGTCCGGAGGAGCTGGGTTATCTGATCACATTGTTGGACCTCTCCTTCCCACTCCCACATTAGACCACACTTTTGCCCTTTCTCTCCCCTCATGCATGTACCATTCTATTTTCTCTTAACTCTGAATGAACACATGCAAGGTAGTCTGATTTCGCTAGTTAGCCAGTCTATAATAACTTGACTTACCTGTGCGTGCGGCAGAAATTGATGATCTGATTCAATAGCTGGTGATATTGGAATTATTTAAAGCCGTAGCATTATCCATTTATGCATTTTCAAGAATAAATCAAGAGTAATTATTTCGTTTAGGTTGATCGGACATTAAATATTCCGCCGTTGTCCATGAAAGAATTTCAGCGTCAATAAACAAAAGACGTATTTAGTATGACAGTGAGCACCATTTCCAAATGTGTAAGAAATAAAATATAAAAACGCAACATGGTAACTTACAAGAGAATAGCAGACAAGTTTTCAAGGATGTCAGCAAGACATGATGATTACATAAAATCCTAATCACTGAACATTATTCTTTATCCAAATGAACCTCCAAGTCGTTTACCAGAGTATGTATCTCAGTCGGACTTTGATTGTGTCTGTTCATTTGAACATCATGCAGATGTAAAACACAGGATATTTAAAGGAGCCCAAGCCCAGGGCTAAGCGGAATTGAAAAGGTACTAAACGTAGCGCCAAAGATCTTGCATGATACGATCGTATTATGCCGTCAGTGTGCGATATTTATCGCAGAATTTAGGAAACTTTGTTTGGAAGCGTTTCCTGTTATAGCCTTATTTGAAATGTTTCTGCAATAATAACAATTTCTGAGTTCAAATTTCAATACTGCATATTAAATAGCCTTGAAATGGCAATAATCAGGACGGATTCTTAATTCACTTGTCACAATTCTATACATTTCTTTAGTTGGTCCAAGTCAAAGTTGAATAACACATCCGAGTCGTAATTCGAAATAAAAAAAAAATTCAGCGTAAATATGATTTACAAACACACAATATTACACCCGAAACCTATATAGATCAGTTCTGTTCGATTTATGTATCGATGTAGGTGAAAGAGTTGTGCCCCTTGATGTGTTTCGCAATAGCTCAGCTTAGTCAGCGATTTGATAGCCACACACTATACCAGCAAAACACCTGTAGTAAGATAGCCTGACAGTATACTGGGTATATATAATGAACGCATTCCTATCTAAACTGTCTGGTCCGGAGGAGCTGGGTTATCTGATCACATTGTTGTACCTCTCCTTCCCACTCCGACATTAGACCAGATTTTTGCCCTTTCTCTCCTCTCATGCATGTATCATTCTATTTTCTCTTAACTCATATTGTTTCCTCAGTCGTCTTTCTTTTCTAATCCGAAGCATGGAATGAAATAGCTCTCTGTCGTGCTGAGAATAATAGTTTTGGGCAGCGCGATGAACCAGGAGTTTTTGTGTACAGAAGATACTATACCGGACAAAGTATTGCAGCTGAAGCGATTGGTCAAAAATCACGTTCCGAAAAGTGGCAATATGAATGTGAAAACTTGATGCAAATGTGCATTCCTGATCTATATTTAATTGGTGAATATTTGCGAGTTTTGTTTTTCTCTGTGTATCAATTGATTGATTTATTGTTCATGTGTAATCCAGTTTGCTATGTTCTACCATAAATAGAAATTGAGATCATTAAAACTCCTACTGAATGAACACATGCAAGGTAGTCTGATTTCGCTAGTTAGCCAGTCTATAACAACTTGACTTACCGGTGCGTGCGGCAGAAATTGATGATCTGATTCAATAGCTGGTGATATTGGAATTATTTAAAGCCGTTGCATTATCCATTTATGCATTTTCAAGAATAAATCAAGAGTAATTATTTTTTTTTAGGTTGATCGGACATTAAATATTCCGCCGTCGTCCATGAAAGAATTTCAGCGTCAATAAACGAAAGACTTATTTAGTATGACAGTGAGCACCATTTCCAAATGTGTAAGAAATAAAAATAATAAAACACAAGATTGTTTCTTACAATAGAGAAGCAGTCAAATTTTCAAGGATTTCAGCAAGACTTGATTATTTTCTTTATATACAATTCTAATCTCTGACCATCATTCTTTATCCAACTGAATTTCCAAGTGGTTTACCAGAGTATGTATCTCAGTCAGGCTTTGATTGTGACTGTTCATTTGCACACCATTTAGAAATAACACACAGGATATTCAAACAGCTAGTAGCACAGGGTTAAGCGGAATTGGACAAGTTTCGAAACGTAGCGCCAGAGATCTTGCACGCTACGATCGTGTTTTACCGTCAGTGTACGATATTTATCGCAGAATTCAGGAAACTTTTATTGGAGGCGTTTGGTGCCATAGCCTTGTTTGACAAATGTCTGCAATAATAACGATTTCTGAGCTCAAATTCAATAATGTATATTAAATAGTCATGTATAATCCAGCTCGCTATATTCTACAAAACAATACAGATTCAGAATATTAAAACAGTTATTGAATGAACACCTGTAAGGTATATACTGGTTTCGCTAGTTAGCCAACATAGCAACTTCACCTCCGTTTGCGTGCGGCTGGATTTGATGGATCTGATCCCATAACTAGTCATATTGGGATCCCTTAAAGCCTATTTGTGTTACCCATTTATGTGTTATTTAACAAAAATCCGGTGATAAGTTTTAGATTATAATGATACTGCGCACCGTTCTAAAACAGTTGTAATTGTATTCTATAATGCCAAGAATGTTAGTCCAAATGAAAGAAAAGCAATTATTAGCAACTCAGATGTTATTTGATGGCACAATTACGTTGACCCGTCGATACGGTATACAGACTGGCTGAATGACATCGAGGACCATATGACTATGAGGTATTTATATCGTATGTTTTATCGATCTTCTTCGCATTTTAGTGATCGCAAAATCGAAATATTAATGTTAAATAATTTATTAACAAAAGACAAAATAGTTCACTTTTTATAATAGCATCGTCGTCCTGAAAGAATTCCAGGGTGAATAACCGAAAGACATATTTAGTATGACAGTGAGCACCATTTCCAAGTGGGTAAGAAATAAAAATAATAAAAACCCAACATGGTAACTTACAAGAGAAAAGCAGACAAGTTTTCAAGGGTGTCAGCAAGACATGATGATTACATAAAATCCTAATCACTGAACATTATTCTTTATACAAATGAACCTCTAAGTCGTTTTCCAGAGTATGTATCTCAGTCGGACTTTGGCTGTGTCTGTTCATTTGAACACCATGCAGATGTAAAACACAGCATATTTAAAGGAGCCCAAGCCCAGGGCCTAGCGGAGTAGAAAAGGTACTAAACGTAGCGCCAAAGATCTTGCACGATACGATCGTATTTTGCCGTCAATGTACGATATCTATCGCAGAATTTAGAAAACTTTTACTGAAAGCGTTTCGTGCTATATCCTCATTTGGCATGTTTCTGCAGTAATAACAATTTAGGAGTTCAAATTTCAATACTGCATATTAAATAGCCTTGAAATGGCAGTAATCAGGACTGATTCTGAATTCATTTGTCACAGTTCTATACATTTCTTTAGTTGGTCCAAGACAAAGTTAAATAATTCCTCCGAGTCGTAATTCGAAATAAAAACAACTTTTAAGTGCAAATATGATTTACAACCACACAATATTACATCCGAAAGCTGTAGATCAGTTCTGTTCGATTTATGTATCGATGTAAGAGAAAGAGTTGTGCCCCTTGATGTGTTTCGCAATAGGTCAGCTTAGTCAGCGATTTGATTTGCCATACACACGCTTAAAACTAAAGTGTTGAAACTTACTCGTAAAGTGTTGAAATAACCCTTTAAGTGTGTCCACAGGGACAACGCTTAAAGGGCAGTCCCTGTGGACACACTTAAAGGGTTATTTCAACACTTTACGAGTAAGCTTCAACACTTTAGTTTTAAGCGTGCACAAGCAGCAAAACACCTGTAGTAAGATAGCCTGGCAGTATACTGGGTATATATAATGAACGCATTCCTATCTAAACTGTCTGGTCCGGAAGAGCTGGGTTATCTGATCACATTGTTGGACCTCTCCTTCCCACTCCCACATTAGACCACACTTTGGCCCTTTCTCTCCCCTCATGCATGTACCATTCTATTTTCTCTTAACTCTGAATGAACACATGCAAGGTAGTCTGATTTCGCTAGTTAGCCAGTCTATAATAACTTGACTTACCTGTGCGTGCGGTAGAAATTGATGATCTGATTCAATAGCTGGTGATATTGGAATTATTTAAAGCCGTAGCATTATCCATTTATGCATTTTCAAGAATAAATCAAGAGTAATTAATTCGTTTAGGTTGATCGGACATTAAATATTCCACCGTTGTCCATGAAAGAATTTCAGCGTCAATAAACAAAAGACGTATTTAGTATGACAGTGAGCACCATTTCCAAATGTGTAAGAAATAAAATATAAAAACGCAACATGGTAACTTACAAGAGAATAGCAGACAAGTTTTCAAGGATGTCAGCAAGACATGATGATTACATAAAATCCTAATCACTGAACATTATTCTTTATCCAAATGAACCTCCAAGTCGTTTACCAGAGTATGTATCTCAGTCGGACTTTGATTGTGTCTGTTCATTTGAACATCATGCAGATGTAAAACACAGGATATTTAAAGGAGCCCTAGCCCAGGGCTAAGCGGAATTGAAAAGGTACTAAACGTAGCGCCAAAGATCTTGCATGATACGATCGTATTATGCCGTCAGTGTGCGATATTTATCGCAGAATTTAGGAAACTTTGTTTGGAAGCGTTTCCTGTTATAGCCTTATTTGAAATGTTTCTGCAATAATAACAATTTCTGAGTTCAAATTTCAATACTGCATATTAAATAGCCTTGAAATGGCAATAATCAGGACGGATTCTTAATTCACTTGTCACAATTCTATACATTTCTTTAGTTGGTCCAAGTCAAAGTTGAATAACACATCCGAGTCGTAATTCGAAATAAAAAAAAATTCAGTGTAAATATGATTTACAAACACACAATATTACACCCGAAATCTGTAGATCAGTTCTGTTCGATATATGCATCGATGTAAGAGAAAGAGTTGTGCCCCTTGATGTGTTTCGCAATAGCTCAGCTTAGTCAGCAATTTGATAGTCACACACTATAGCAGCAAAACGCCTGTAGTAAGATAGCCTGACAGTATACTGGGTATATATGATGAACGCATTCCTATCTAGACTGTCTGGTCCGGAGGAGCTGGGTTATTTGAACACATTGTTGTATCTCTCCCCACCCCGATTTAGTTATTTTTGATTTTCTCTCCTCTCAGTATGTCCATTCCCGGTAAGCCCTCATATGTTGTTTCTGTCGGTGTTTTTTGAAAACCGAAGCACTGTTGAAATAGCTCTCTGTCGTGCTGAGAATAATAGTTTTGGGCAGCGCGATGAACCAGGCGTTTTTGTGTACAGAAGATACTATACCGGACAAAGTATTGCAGCTGAAGCGATTGGTCAAAAATCACGTTCCGAAAAGTGGCAATATGAATGTGAAAACTTGATGCAAATGTGCATTCCTGATCTATATTTAATTGGTGAATATTTGCGAGTTTTGTTTTTCTCTGTGTATCAATTGATTGATTTATTGTTCATGTGTAATCCAGTTTGCTATGTTCTACCATAAATAGAAATTGAGATCATTAAAACTCCTACTGAATGAACACATGCAGGTAGTCTGATTTCGCTAGTTAGCCAGTCTATAACAACTTGACTTACCGGTGCGTGCGGCAGAAATTGATGATCTGATTCAATAGCTGGTGATATTGGAATTATTTAAAGCCGTTGCATTATCCATTTATGCATTTTCAAGAATAAATCAAGAGTAATTATTTATTTTTAGGTTGATCGGACATTAAATATTCCGCCGTCGTCCATGAAAGAATTTCAGCGTCAATAAACGAAAGACTTATTTAGTATGACAGTGAGCACCATTTCCAAATGTGTAAGAAATAAAAATAATAAAACACAAGATTGTTTCTTACAATAGAGAAGCAGTCAAATTTTCAAGGATTTCAGCAAGACTTGATTATTTTCTTTATATACAATTCTAATCTCTGACCATCATTCTTTATCCAACTGAATTTCCAAGTGGTTTACCAGAGTATGTATCTCAGTCAGGCTTTGATTGTGACTGTTCATTTGCACACCATTTAGAAATAACACACAGGATATTCAAACAGCTAGTAGCACAGGGTTAAGCGGAATTGGACAAGTTTCGAAACGTAGCGCCAGAGATCTTGCACGTTACGATCGTGTTTTACCGTCAGTGTACGATATTTATCGCAGAATTCAGGAAACTTTTATTGGAGGCGTTTGGTGCCATAGCCTTGTTTGACAAATGTCTGCAATAATAACGATTTCTGAGCTCAAATTCAATAATGTATATTAAATAGTCATGTATAATCCAGCTCGCTATATTCTACAAAACAATACAGATTCAGAATATTAAAACAGTTATTGAATGAACACCTGTAAGGTATATACTGGTTTCGCTAGTTAGCCAACATAGCAACTTCACCTCCGTTTGCGTGCGGCTGGATTTGATGGATCTGATCCCATAACTAGTCATATTGGGATCCCTTAAAGCCTATTTGTGTTACCCATTTATGTGTTATTTAACAAAAATCCGGTGATAAGTTTTAGATTATAATGACACTGCGCACCGTTCTAAAACAGTTGTAATTGTATTCTATAATGCCAAGAATGTTAGTCCAAATGAAAGAAAAGCAATTATTAGCAACTCAGATGTTATTTGATGGCACAATTACGTTGACCCGTCGATACGGTATACAGACTGGCTGAATGACATCGAGGACCATATGACTATGAGGTATTTATATCGTATGTTTTATCGATCTTCTTCGCATTTTAGTGATCGCAAAATCGAAATATTAATGTTAAATAATTTATTAACAAAAGACAAAATAGTTCACTTTTTATAATAGCATCGTCGTCCTGAAAGAATTCCAGGGTGAATAACCGAAAGACATATTTAGTATGACAGTGAGCACCATTTCCAAGTGGGTAAGAAATAAAAATAATAAAAACCCAACATGGTAACTTACAAGAGAAAAGCAGACAAGTTTTCAAGGGTGTCAGCAAGACATGATGATTACATAAAATCCTAATCACTGAACATTATTCTTTATACAAATGAACCTCTAAGTCGTTTTCCAGAGTATGTATCTCAGTCGGACTTTGGCTGTGTCTGTTCATTTGAACACCATGCAGATGTAAAACACAGCATATTTAAAGGAGCCCTAGCCCAGGGCCTAGCGGAGTAGAAAAGGTACTAAACGTAGCGCCAAAGATCTTGCACGATACGATCGTATTTTGCCGTCAATGTACGATATCTATCGCAGAATTTAGAAAACTTTTACTGAAAGCGTTTCGTGCTATATCCTCATTTGGCATGTTTCTGCAGTAATAACAATTTATGAGTTCAAATTTCAATACTGCATATTAAATAGCCTTGAAATGGCAGTAATCAGGACTGATTCTGAATTCATTTGTCACAGTTCTATACATTTCTTTAGTTGGTCCAAGACAAAGTTAAATAATTCCTCCGAGTCGTAATTCGAAATAAAAACAACTTTTAAGTGCAAATATGATTTACAACCACACAATATTACATCCGAAAGCTGTAGATCAGTTCTGTTCGATTTATGTATCGATGTAAGAGAAAGAGTTGTGCCCCTTGATGTGTTTCGCAATAGGTCAGCTTAGTCAGCGATTTGATTTGCCATACACAAGCAGCAAAACACCTGTAGTAAGATAGCCTGGCAGTATACTGGGTATATATAATGAACGCATTCCTATCTAAACTGTCTGGTCCGGAAGAGCTGGGTTATCTGATCACATTGTTGGACCTCTCCTTCCCACTCCCACATTAGACCACACTTTTGCCCTTTCTCTCCCCTCATGCATGTACCATTCTATTTTCTCTTAACTCTGAATGAACACATGCAAGGTAGTCTGATTTCACTAGTTAGCCAGTCTATAATAACTTGACTTACCTGTGCGTGCGGCAGAAATTGATGATCTGATTCAATAGCTGGTGATATTGGAATTATTTAAAGCCGTAGCATTATCCATTTATGCATTTTCAAGAATAAATCAAGAGTAATTATTTCGTTTAGGTTGATCGGACATTAAATATTCCGCCGTTGTCCATGAAAGAATTTCAGCGTCAATAAACAAAAGACGTATTTAGTATGACAGTGAGCACCATTTCCAAATGTGTAAGAAATAAAATATAAAAACGCAACATGGTAACTTACAAGAGAATAGCAGACAAGTTTTCAAGGATGTCAGCAAGACATGATGATTACATAAAATCCTAATCACTGAACATTATTCTTTATCCAAATGAACCTCCAAGTCGTTTACCAGAGTATATATCTCAGTCGGACTTTGATTGTGTCTGTTCATTTGAACATCATGCAGATGTAAAACACAGGATATTTAAAGGAGCCCAAGCCCAGGGCTAAGCGGAATTGAAAAGGTACTAAACGTAGCGCCAAAGATCTTGCATGATACGATCGTATTATGCCGTCAGTGTGCGATATTTATCGCAGAATTTAGGAAACTTTGTTTGGAAGCGTTTCCTGTTATAGCCTTATTTGAAATGTTTCTGCAATAATAACAATTTCTGAGTTCAAATTTCAATACTGCATATTAAATAGCCTTGAAATGGCAATAATCAGGACGGATTCTTAATTCACTTGTCACAATTCTATACATTTCTTTAGTTGGTCCAAGTCAAAGTTGAATAACACATCCGAGTCGTAATTCGAAATAAAAAAAAAATTCAGTGTAAATATGATTTACAAACACACAATATTACACCCGAAACCTATATAGATCAGTTCTGTTCGATTTATGTATCGATGTAGGTGAAAGAGTTGTGCCCCTTGATGTGTTTCGCAATAGCTCAGCTTAGTCAGCGATTTGATAGCCACACACTATACCAGCAAAACACCTGTAGTAAGATAGCCTGACAGTATACTGGGTATATATAATGAACGCATTCCTATCTAAACTGTCTGGTCCGGAGGAGCTGGGTTATCTGATCACATTGTTGTACCTCTCCTTCCCACTCCGACATTAGACCAGATTTTTGCCCTTTCTCTCCTCTCATGCATGTATCATTCTATTTTCTCTTAACTCATATTGTTTCCTCAGTCGTCTTTCTTTTCTAATCCGAAGCATGGAATGAAATAGCTCTCTGTCGTGCTGAGAATAATAGTTTTGGGCAGCGCGATGAACCAGGAGTTTTTGTGTACAGAAGATACTATACCGGACAAAGTATTGCAGCTGAAGCGATTGGTCAAAAATCACGTTCCGAAAAGTGGCAATATGAATGTGAAAACTTGATGCAAATGTGCATTCCTGATCTATATTTAATTGGTGAATATTTGCGAGTTTTGTTTTTCTCTGTGTATCAATTGATTGATTTATTGTTCATGTGTAATCCAGTTTGCTATGTTCTACCATAAATAGAAATTGAGATCATTAAAACTCCTACTGAATGAACACATGCAAGGTAGTCTGATTTCGCTAGTTAGCCAGTCTATAACAACTTGACTTACCGGTGCGTGCGGCAGAAATTGATGATCTGATTCAATAGCTGGTGATATTGGAATTATTTAAAGCCGTTGCATTATCCATTTATGCATTTTCAAGAATAAATCAAGAGTAATTATTTTTTTTTAGGTTGATCGGACATTAAATATTCCGCCGTCGTCCATGAAAGAATTTCAGCGTCAATAAACGAAAGACTTATTTAGTATGACAGTGAGCACCATTTCCAAATGTGTAAGAAATAAAAATAATAAACACAAGATTGTTTCTTACAATAGAGAAGCAGTCAAATTTTCAAGGATTTCAGCAAGACTTGATTATTTTCTTTATATACAATTCTAATCTCTGACCATCATTCTTTATCCAACTGAATTTCCAAGTGGTTTACCAGAGTATGTATCTCAGTCAGGCTTTGATTGTGACTGTTCATTTGCACACCATTTAGAAATAACACACAGGATATTCAAACAGCTAGTAGCACAGGGTTAAGCGGAATTGGACAAGTTTCGAAACGTAGCGCCAGAGATCTTGCACGCTACGATCGTGTTTTACCGTCAGTGTACGATATTTATCGCAGAATTCAGGAAACTTTTATTGGAGGCGTTTGGTGCCATAGCCTTGTTTGACAAATGTCTGCAATAATAACGATTTCTGAGCTCAAATTCAATAATGTATATTAAATAGTCATGTATAATCCAGCTCGCTATATTCTACAAAACAATACAGATTCAGAATATTAAAACAGTTATTGAATGAACACCTGTAAGGTATATACTGGTTTCGCTAGTTAGCCAACATAGCAACTTCACCTCCGTTTGCGTGCGGCTGGATTTGATGGATCTGATCCCATAACTAGTCATATTGGGATCCCTTAAAGCCTATTTGTGTTACCCATTTATGTGTTATTTAACAAAAATCCGGTGATAAGTTTTAGATTATAATGACACTGCGCACCGTTCTAAAACAGTTGTAATTGTATTCTATAATGCCAAGAATGTTAGTCCAAATGAAAGAAAAGCAATTATTAGCAACTCAGATGTTATTTGATGGCACAATTACGTTGACCCGTCCATACGGTATACAGACTGGCTGAATGACATCGAGGACCATATGACTATGAGGTATTTATATCGTATGTTTTATCGATCTTCTTCGCATTTTAGTGATCGCAAAATCGAAATATTAATGTTAAATAATTTATTAACAAAAGACAAAATAGTTCACTTTTTATAATAGCATCGTCGTCCTGAAAGAATTCCAGGGTGAATAACCGAAAGACATATTTAGTATGACAGTGAGCACCATTTCCAAGTGGGTAAGAAATAAAAATAATAAAAACCCAACATGGTAACTTACAAGAGAAAAGCAGACAAGTTTTCAAGGGTGTCAGCAAGACATGATGATTACATAAAATCCTAATCACTGAACATTATTCTTTATACAAATGAACCTCTAAGTCGTTTTCCAGAGTATATATCTCAGTCGGACTTTGATTGTGTCTGTTCATTTGAACACCATGCAGATGTAAAACACAGCATATTTAAAGGAGCCCTAGCCCAGGGCCTAGCGGAGTAGAAAAGGTACTAAACGTAGCGCCAAAGATCTTGCACGATACGATCGTATTTTGCCGTCAATGTACGATATCTATCGCAGAATTTAGAAAACTTTTACTGAAAGCGTTTCGTGCTATATCCTCATTTGGCATGTTTCTGCAGTAATAACAATTTATGAGTTCAAATTTCAATACTGCATATTAAATAGCCTTGAAATGGCAGTAATCAGGACTGATTCTGAATTCATTTGTCACAGATCTATACATTTCTTTAGTTGGTCCAAGACAAAGTTAAATAATTCCTCCGAGTCGTAATTCGAAATAAAAACAACTTTTAAGTGCAAATATGATTTACAACCACACAATATTACATCCGAAAGCTGTAGATCAGTTCTGTTCGATTTATGTATCGATGTAAGAGAAAGAGTTGTGCCCCTTGATGTGTTTCGCAATAGGTCAGCTTAGTCAGCGATTTGATTTGCCATACACAAGCAGCAAAACACCTGTAGTAAGATAGCCTGGCAGTATACTGGGTATATATAATGAACGCATTCCTATCTAAACTGTCTGGTCCGGAGGAGCTGGGTTATCTGATCACATTGTTGGACCTCTCCTTCCCACTCCCACATTAGACCACACTTTTGCCCTTTCTCTCCCCTCATGCATGTACCATTCTATTTTCTCTTAACTCTGAATGAACACATGCAAGGTAGTCTGATTTCGCTAGTTAGCCAGTCTATAATAACTTGACTTACCTGTGTGTGCTGCAGAAATTGATGATCTGATTCAATAGCTGGTGATATTGGAATTATTTAAAGCCGTAGCATTATCCATTTATGCATTTTCAAGAATAAATCAAGAGTAATTATTTCGTTTAGGTTGATCGGACATTAAATATTCCGCCGTTGTCCATGAAAGAATTTCAGCGTCAATAAACAAAAGACGTATTTAGTATGACAGTGAGCACCATTTCCAAATGTGTAAGAAATAAAATATAAAAACGCAACATGGTAACTTACAAGAGAATAGCAGACAAGTTTTCAAGGATGTCAGCAAGACATGATGATTACATAAAATCCTAATCACTGAACATTATTCTTTATCCAAATGAACCTCCAAGTCGTTTACCAGAGTATATATCTCAGTCGGACTTTGATTGTGTCTGTTCATTTGAACATCATGCAGATGTAAAACACAGGATATTTAAAGGAGCCCAAGCCCAGGGCTAAGCGGAATTGAAAAGGTACTAAACGTAGCGCCAAAGATCTTGCATGATACGATCGTATTATGCCGTCAGTGTGCGATATTTATCGCAGAATTTAGGAAACTTTGTTTGGAAGCGTTTCCTGTTATAGCCTTATTTGAAATGTTTCTGCAATAATAACAATTTCTGAGTTCAAATTTCAATACTGCATATTAAATAGCCTTGAAATGGCAATAATCAGGACGGATTCTTAATTCACTTGTCACAATTCTATACATTTCTTTAGTTGGTCCAAGTCAAAGTTGAATAACACATCCGAGTCGTAATTCGAAATAAAAAAAAATTCAGTGTAAATATGATTTACAAACACACAATATTACACCCGAAACCTATATAGATCAGTTCTGTTCGATTTATGTATCGATGTAGGTGAAAGAGTTGTGCCCCTTGATGTGTTTCGCAATAGCTCAGCTTAGTCAGCGATTTGATAGCCACACACTATACCAGCAAAACACCTGTAGTAAGATAGCCTGACAGTATACTGGGTATATATAATGAACGCATTCCTATCTAAACTGTCTGGTCCGGAGGAGCTGGGTTATCTGATCGCATTGTTGTACCTCTCCTTCCCACTCCGACATTAGACCAGATTTTTGCCCTTTCTCTCCTCTCATGCATGTATCATTCTATTTTCTCTTAACTCATATTGTTTCCTCAGTCGTCTTTCTTTTCTAATCCGAAGCATGGAATGAAATATCTCTCCGTCGTGCTGAGAATAATAGTTTTGGGCAGCGCGATGAACCAGGAGTTTTTGTGTACAGAAGATACTATACCGGACAAAGTATTGCAGCTGAAGCGATTGGTCAAAAATTACGTTCCGAAAAGTGGCAATATGAATGTGAAAACTTGATGCAAATGTGTATTCCTGATCTATATTTAATTGGTGAATATTTGCGAGTTTTGTTTTTCTCTGTGTATCAATTGATTGATTTATTGTTCATGTGTAATCCAGTTTGCTATGTTCTACCATAAATAGAAATTGAGATCATTAAAACTCCTACTGAATGAACACATGCAAGGTAGTCTGATTTCGCTAGTTAGCCAGTCTATAACAACTTGACTTACTGGTGCGTGCGGCAGAAATTGATGATCTGATTCAATAGCTGGTGATATTGGAATTATTTAAAGCCGTTGCATTATCCATTTATGCATTTTCAAGAATAAATCAAGAGTAATTGTTTTTTTTTAGGTTGATCGGACATTAAATATTCCGCCGTCGTCCATGAAAGAATTTCAGCGTCAATAAACGAAAGACTTATTTAGTATGACAGTGAGCACCATTTCCAAATGTGTAAGAAATAAAAATAATAAAACACAAGATTGTTTCTTACAATAGAGAAGCAGTCAAATTTTCAAGGATTTCAGCAAGACTTGATTATTTTCTTTATATACAATTCTAATCTCTGACCATCATTCTTTATCCAACTGAATTTCCAAGTGGTTTACCAGAGTATGTATCTCAGTCAGGCTTTGATTGTGACTGTTCATTTGCACACCATTTAGAAATAACACACAGGATATTCAAACAGCTAGTACACTCTAAACCAGGCGACGCTTCACACGTTTAGTTGAGCGTTTAGATGTTTATTATTTAAACATAATGTTTAGCTGAAATGTTTAGTTCCAGCACTATATGTTTAGTTCAATATATTTCCTATTAAACACGATGTTTAGAGACTGACATAAGCCTCAATGAGCTATTTTATTATTTCAAAAGTAGGCCCTAAACAAACCATAATAATATACATATCACTGCATGGAATCTCGGAGAAATTGTGAAAGAAGTCAGTTACAGAAACATTTATTTATTTTTAGCAATTGACTCGATTAATGGGTAAACTGCATGAATAAAGTGCCACATGGAGTATTTCCACCCGTTGTTGAAGCTATTGTGGTTCACGAATAGTGTTGTATATACACGAAGAAAGTAAAAGAAACATAACTCATTTATAATTTCCTGTATTATCGCATATTGATCATATTTTGCACTTTGCTAAACACGTTGTTTAGTTCGCTCTTGGTTCGCAGTAAACATTATGTTTATGTTTCGCGGGTTTTATTTCAATTTCGCGCTCAAAAGTAAACGTTGTGTTTAACTTGGTATTAACCATGTGTTTAAGTTACCCGCGTTTTCTGCAAACTACTCTACTGCGCAAGCGCTACTGTAGTTCGCATGCGCCACGGAACTGCGAGTGGGAAATTCAGGTTTGTAGGGGTTTTTTTCAATTTCATATTAGATTTGGTAAACTTTTTGTATTATTTCGGAAGCTATTCCCCTTTCAACTTATGACTGAGCGGAGACAGGTTGACCTGCGGGGGTAGATAGTGGGAACACGCTGGTTCCGCCACTGTTTCATTGTAGTCATTGTAGGCCTGTACGATTGCAACAACATCATGACATATTAGCAACAACAACATAGCACGCTAACCGGAGCTGTTTAGACAAGTCTTGCGCTAACTAAAATGTGACCATGGTGATCTGCCCAGAGAGACTCTTCTCTTTTAAATACACAAAAAATGAAGTGTCATGAATTTGCACTGCTCATAATTTGTCTTTCTGTGGCCATCATCATGTTCAGGTGTTCCATGTGCAGCTTTGGCACCCCAAACTGGTTGAACTAAACATCTTGTTTAGTTTTAGGTGAGCTAAACACATTAATGTGTTTAAAAAGTGTCACAGCACCTTAAACACATCAATATGTTTAACTACTAAACACTTCAAAGTGTTTAATCACCTTAAACATCATGTGTATTGTCTAAACATTATGTTTAGTTCTAAACAGCTCAATGTGTTTAGATGACCTAAACATTATGTTTATAATCTAAACACATAACTAAACATTATGCTTAAAAACTAAACATTTCGAAGTGTTTAAAAAGTGTCACAGTGATGCGTTTAGTTATGCGTTCAGATCCTAAACACATCAGTTTAGAGTGTAGCACAGGGTAAAGCGGAATTGGACAAGTTTCGAAACGTAGCGCTAGAGATCTTGCACGCTACGATCGTGTTTTACCGTCAGTGTACGATATTTATCGCAGAATTCAGGAAACTTTTATTGGAGGCGTTTGGTGCCATAGCCTTGTTTGACAAATGTCTGCAATAATAACGATTTCTGAGCTCAAATTCAATAATGTATATTAAATAGTCATGTATAATCCAGCTCGCTATATTCTACAAAACAATACAGATTCAGAATATTAAAACAGTTATTGAATGAACACCTGTAAGGTATACTGGTTTCGCTAGTTAGCCAACATAGCAACTTCACCTCCGTTTGCGTGCGGCTGGATTTGATGGATCTGATCCCATAACTAGTCATATTGGCATCCCTTAAAGCCTATTTGTGTTACCCGTTTATGTGTTATTTAACAAAAATCCGGTGATAAGTTTTAGATTATAATGACACTGCGCACCGTTCTAAAACAGTTGTAATTGTATTCTATAATGCCAAGAATGTTAGTCCAAATGAAAGAAAAGCAATTATTAGCAACTCAGATGTTATTTGATGGCACAATTACGTTGACCCGTCGATACGGTATACAGACTGGCTGAATGACATCGAGGACCATATGACTATGAGGTATTTATATCGTATGTTTTATCGATCTTCTTCGCATTTTAGTGATCGCAAAATCGAAATATTAATGTTAAATAATTTATTAACAAAAGACAAAATAGTTCACTTTTTATAATAGCATCGTCGTCCTGAAAGAATTCCAGGGTGAATAACCGAAAGACATATTTAGTATGACAGTGAGCACCATTTCCAAGTGGGTAAGAAATAAAAATAATAAAAACCCAACATGGTAACTTACAAGAGAAAAGCAGACAAGTTTTCAAGGGTGTCAGCAAGACATGATGATTACATAAAATCCTAATCACTGAACATTATTCTTTATCCAAATGAACCTCTAAGTCGTTTACCAGAGTATGTATCTCAGTCGGACTTTGATTGTGTCTGTTCATTTGAACACCATGCAGATGTAAAACACAGCATATTTAAAGGAGCCCTAGCCCAGGGCCTAGCGGAGTAGAAAAGGTACTAAACGTAGCGCCAAAGATCTTGCACGATACGATCGTATTTTGCCGTCAATGTACGATATCTATCGCAGAATTTAGAAAACTTTTACTGAAAGCGTTTCGTGCTATATCCTCATTTGGCATGTTTCTGCAGTAATAACAATTTAGGAGTTCAAATTTCAATACTGCATATTAAATAGCCTTGAAATGGCAGTAATCAGGACTGATTCTGAATTCATTTGTCACAGTTCTATACATTTCTTTAGTTGGTCCAAGACAAAGTTAAATAATTCCTCCGAGTCGTAATTCGAAATAAAAACAACTTTTAAGTGCGAATATGATTTACAACCACACAATATTACATCCGAAAGCTGTAGATCAGTTCTGTTCGATTTATGTATCGATGTAAGAGAAAGAGTTGTGCCCCTTGATGTGTTTCGCAATAGGTCAGCTTAGTCAGCGATTTGATTTGCCATACACAAGCAGCAAAACACCTGTAGTAAGATAGCCTGGCAGTATACTGGGTATATATAATGAACGCATTCCTATCTAAACTATCTGGTCCGGAGGAGCTGGGTTATCTGATCACATTGTTGGACCTCTCCTTCCCACTCCCACATTAGACCACACTTTTGCCCTTTCTCTCCCCTCATGCATGTACCATTCTATTTTCTCTTAACTCTGAATGAACACATGCAAGGTAGTCTGATTTCGCTAGTTAGCCAGTCTATAATAACTTGACTTACCTGTGCGTGCGGCAGAAATTGATGATCTGATTCAATAGCTGGTGATATTGGAATTATTTAAAGCCGTAGCATTATCCATTTATGCATTTTCAAGAATAAATCAAGAGTAATTATTTCGTTTAGGTTGATCGGACATTAAATATTCCGCCGTTGTCCATGAAAGAATTTCAGCGTCAATAAACAAAAGACGTATTTAGTATGACAGTGAGCACCATTTCCAAATGTGTAAGAAATAAAATATAAAAACGCAACATGGTAACTTACAAGAGAATAGCAGACAAGTTTTCAAGGATGTCAGCAAGACATGATGATTACATAAAATCCTAATCACTGAACATTATTCTTTATCCAAATGAACCTCCAAGTCGTTTACCAGAGTATGTATCTCAGTCGGACTTTGATTGTGTCTGTTCATTTGAACATCATGCAGATGTAAAACACAGCATATTTAAAGGAGCCCAAGCCCAGGGCTAAGCGGAATTGAAAAGGTACTAAACGTAGCGCCAAAGATCTTGCATGATACGATCGTATTATGCCGTCAGTGTGCGATATTTATCGCAGAATTTAGGAAACTTTGTTTGGAAGCGTTTCCTGTTATAGCCTTATTTGAAATGTTTCTGCAATAATAACAATTTCTGAGTTCAAATTTCAATACTGCATATTAAATAGCCTTGAAATGGCAATAATCAGGACGGATTCTTAATTCACTTGTCACAATTCTATACATTTCTTTAGTTGGTCCAAGTCAAAGTTGAATAACACATCCGAGTCGTAATTCGAAATAAAAAAAAAATTCAGTGTAAATATGATTTACAAACACACAATATTACACCCGAAACCTATATAGATCAGTTCTGTTCGATTTATGTATCGATGTAGGTGAAAGAGTTGTGCCCCTTGATGTGTTTCGCAATAGCTCAGCTTAGTCAGCGATTTGATAGCCACACACTATACCAGCAAAACACCTGTAGTAAGATAGCCTGACAGTATACTGGGTATATATAATGAACGCATTCCTATCTAAACTGTCTGGTCCGGAGGAGCTGGGTTATCTGATCACATTGTTGTACCTCTCCTTCCCACTCCGACATTAGACCAGATTTTTGCCCTTTCTCTCCCCTCATGCATGTACCATTCTATTTTCTCTTGACTCATATGATTTCCCCAGTCGTCTTTCTTTTCTAATCGAAGCATGGAATGAAATAGCTCTCTGTCGTGCTGAGAATGATAGTTTTGGGCAGCGCGATGAACCAGGCGTTTTTGTGTATAGAATATACTATACCGGACAAAGTACTGCAGCTGAAGCGATTGGTCAAAAATCACGTTCCGAAAAGTGGCAATATGAATGTGAAAACTTGATGCAAATGTGTATTCCTGATCTATATTTAATTGCTGAATATTTGCGAGTTTTGTTTTTCTGTGTGTCAATTGATTGATTTATTGTTCAGGTGTAATCCAGTTTGCTATGTTCTACCATAAATAGAGCTAGAGATCATTAAAACTTCTACTGAATGAATACATGCAAGATATTCTGATTTCGCTAGTTAGCCAGTCTATAGCAACTTGACTTACCTGTGCGTGTGGCTGAAATTGATGATCTGATTCAATAGCTGGTGATATTGGAATTATTTAAAGCCGTTGCATTATCCATTTATGCATTTTCAAGAATAAATCAAGAGTAATTATTTTTTTAGGTTGATCGGACATTAAATATTCCGCCGTTGTCCATGAAAGAATTTCAGCGTCAATAAACGAAAGACATATTTAGTATGACAGTGAGCACCATTTCCAAATGTGTAACAAATAAAATAATAAAAACGCAACATGATAACTTACAAGAGAAAAGCAGACAAGTTTTCAAGGACGTCAGCAAGACATGATGATTACATAAAATCCTAATCACTGAACATTATTCTTTATCCAAATGAACCTCCAAGTCGTTTACCAGAGTATGTATCTCAGTCGGACTTTGATTGTGTCTGTTCATTTGAACATCATGCAGATGTAAAACACAGGATATTTGAAGGAGCCCTAGCCCAGGGCCTAGCGGAGTAGAAAAGGTACTAAACGTAGCGCCAAAGATCTTGCACGCTACGATCGTATTTTGCCGTCAATGTACGATATTTAGCGCAGAATTTAAGAAACTTTCATTGGAAGAGTTTCGTGCTATAGTAGTATTTGACATGTTTCTGCAATAGTAACAATTTTCGAGTTCAAATTTCAATACTGTATATTATATAGCCTTGAAATGGCAATAATCAGGACTTATTCTGAATTCATTGTTACAGTTCTATACATTTCTTTAGTTGGTCCAAGTCAAAGTGAAATAATTCCTCCGAGTCGTTATCCGAAATAAAAAAACCTTTTAAGTGCAAATATGATTTACAAACACACAATATTACACCCGAAATCTGTAGATCAGTTCTGTTCGATTTATGCATCGATGTAAGAGAAAGAGTTGTGCCCCTTGATGTGTTTCGCAATAGCTCAGCTTAGTCAGCAATTTGATAGTCACACACTATAGCAACAAAACACCTGTAGTAAGATAGTCTGACAGTATACTGGGTATATATAATGAACGCATTCCTATCTAGACTGTCTGGTCCGGAGGAGCTGGGTTATCTGAACACACTGATTGACCTCTCCTCCCCACTCCCACATTAGACCAGATTTTTGCCCTTTCTCTCCCCTCATGCATGTACCATTCTATTTTCTCTTAACTCATATTGTTTCCTCAGTCGTCTTTCGTTTCTAATCAGAAGCATGGAATGAAATAGCTCTCTGTCGTGCTGAGAATGATAGTTTTGGGCAGCGCGATGAACCAGGCGTTTTTGTGTATAAAATATACTATACCGGACAAAGTACTGCAGCTGAAGCGATTGGTCAAAAATCACGTTCCGAAAAGTGGCAATATGAATGTGAAAACTTGATGCAAATGTGTATTCCTGATCTATATTTAATTACTGAATATTTGCGAGTTTTGTTTTTCTGTGTGTCAATTGATTGATTTATTGTTCAGGTGTAATCCAGTTTGCTATGTTCTACCATAAATAGAGCTTGAGATCATTAAAACTTCTACTGAATGAACACATGCAAGATATTCTGATTTCGCTAGTTAGCCAGTCTATAGCAACTTGACTTACCTGTGCGTGTGGCTGAAATTGATGATCTGATTCAATAGCTGGTGATATTGGAATTATTTAAAGCCGTTGCATTATCCATTTATGCATTTTCAAGAATAAATCAAGAGTAATTATTTTTTTAGGTTGATCGGACATTAAATATTCCGCCGTTGTCCATGAAAGAAGTTCAGCGTCAATAAACGAAAGACATATTTAGTATGACAGTGAGCACCATTTCCAAATGTGTAACAAATAAAATAATAAAAACGCAACATGGTAACTTACAAGAGAAAAGCAGACAAGTTTTCAAGGACGTCAGCAAGACATGATGATTACATAAAATCCTAATCACTGAACATTATTCTTTATCCAAATGAACCTCCAAGTCGTTTACCAGAGTATGTATCTCAGTCGGACTTTGATTGTGTCTGTTCATTTGAACATCATGCAGATGTAAAACACAGGATATTTGAAGGAGCCCTAGCCCAGGGCCTAGCGGAGTAGAAAAGGTACTAAACGTAGCGCCAAAGATCTTGCACGCTACGATCGTATTTTGCCGTCAATGTACGATATTTAGCGCAGAATTTAGGAAACTTTCATTGGAAGCGTTTCGTGCTATAGTAGTATTTGACATGTTTCTGCAATAGTAACAATTTCCGAGTTCAAATTTCAATACTGTATATTATATAGCCTTGAAATGGCAATAATCAGGACTTATTCTGAATTCATTTGTTACAGTTCTATACATTTCTTTAGTTGGTCCAAGGCAAAGTTAAATAATTCCTCCGAGTCGTAATCCGAAATAAAAAAAACTTTTTAAGTGCAAATATGATTTACAAACACACAATATTACACCCGAAAGCTGTAGATCAATTCTGTTCGATTTATGCATCGATGTAAGAGAAAGAGTTGTGCCCCTTGATGTGTTTCGCAATAGCTCAGCTTAGTCAGCAATTTGATAGTCACACACTATAGCAGCAAAACACCTGTAGTAAGATAGCCTGACAGTATACTGGGTATATATAATGAACGCATTCCTATCTAAACTGTCTGGTCCGGAGGAGCTGGGTTATCTAAACACATTGATTGACCTCTCCTTCCCACTCCCACATTAGACCAGATTTTTGCCCTTTCTCTCCCCTCATGCATGTACCATTCTATTTTCTCTTAACTCATATTGTTTCCTCAGTCGTCTTTCTTTTCTAATCGGAAGCATGGAATGAAATAGCTCTCTGTCGTGCTGAGAATGATAGTTTTGGGCAGCGCGATGAACCAGGCGTTTTTGTGTATAGAATATACTATACCGGACAAAGTACTGCAGCTGAAGCGATTGGTCAAAAATCACGTTCCGAAAAGTGGCAATATGAATGTGGAAACTTGATGCAAATGTGTATTCCTGATCTATATTTAATTACTGAATATTTGCGAGTTTTGTTTTTCTGTGTGTCAATTGATTGATTTATTGTTCAGGTGTAATCCAGTTTGCTATGTTCTACCATAAATAGAGCTTGAGATCATTAAAACTTCTACTGAAGGAACACATATGAGATATTCTGATTTCGCTAGTTAGCCAGTCTATAGCAACTTGACTTACCTGTGCGTGTGGCTGAAATTGATGATCTGATTCAATAGCTGGTGATATTGGAATTATTTAAAGCCGTTGCATTATACATTTATGCATTTTCAAGAATAAATCAAGAGTAGTTATTTTTTTAGGTTGATCGGACATTAAATATTCCGCCGTTGTCCATGAAAGAATTTCAGCGTCAATAAACGAAAGACATATTTAGTATGACAGTGAGCACCATTTCCAAATGTGTAACAAATAAAATAATAAAAACGCAACATGATAACTTACAAGAGAAAAGCAGACAAGTTTTCAAGGACGTCAGCAAGACATGATGATTACATAAAATCCTAATCACTGAACATTACTCTTTATCCAAATGAACCTCCAAGTCGTTTACCAGAGTATGTATCTCAGTCGGACTTTGATTGTGTCTGTTCATTTGAACTTCATGCAGATGTAAAACACAGGATATTTGAAGGAGCCCTAGCCCAGGGCCTAGCGGAGTAGAAAAGGTACTAAACGTAGCGCCAAAGATCTTGCACGCTACGATCGTATTTTGCCGTCAATGTACGATATTTAGCGCAGAATTTAAGAAACTTTGATTGGAAGCGTTTCGTGCTATAGTAGTATTTGACATGTTTCTGCAATAGTAACAATTTTCGAGTTCAAATTTCAATACTGTATATTGTATAGCCTTGAAATGGCGATAATCAGGACTTATTCTGAATTCATTTGTTACAGTTCTATACATTTCTTTAGTTGGTCCAAGACAAAGTGAAATAATTCCTCCAAGTCGTAATCCGAAATAAAAAAAACTTTTTAAGTGCAAATATGATTTACAAACACACAATATTACACCCGAAATCTGTAGATCAGTTCTGTTCGATTTATGCATCGATGTAAGAGAAAGAGTTGTGCCCCTTGATGTGTTTCGCAATAGCTCAGCTTAGTCAGCAATTTGATAGTCACACACTATAGCAACAAAACACCTGTAGTAAGATAGCTGACAGTATACTGGGTATATATAATGAACGCATTCCTATCTAGACTGTCTGGTCCGGAGGACCTGGGTTATCTGAACACACTGATTGACCTCTCCTCCCCACTCCCACATTAGAGCAGATTTTTGCCCTTTCTCTCCCCTCATGCATGTACCATTCTATTTTCTCTTAACTCATATTGTTTCCTCAGTCGTCTTTCGTTTCTAATCAGAAGCATGGAATGAAATAGCTCTCTGTCGTGCTGAGAATGATAGTTTTGGGCAGCGCGATGAACCAGGCGTTTTTGTGTATAAAATATACTATACCGAACAAAGTACTGCAGCTGAAGCGATTGGTCGAAAATCACCTTCCGAAAAGTGGCAATATGAATGTGAAAACTTGATGCAAATGTGTATTCCTTATCTATATTTAATTGCTGAATATTTGCGAGTTTTGTTTTTCTGTGTGTCAATTGATTGATTTCTTGTTCAGGTGTAATCCAGTTTGCTATGTTCTACCATAAATAGAGCTTGAGATCATTAAAACTTCTACTGAATGAATAAATGCAAGATATTCTGATTTCGCTAGTTAGCCAGTCTATAGCAACTTGACTTACCTGTGCGTGCGGCTGAAATTGATGATCTGATTCAATAGCTGGTGATATTGGAATTATTTAAAGCCGTTGCATTATCCATTTATGCATATTCAAGAATAAATCAAGAGTAATTATTTTTTTAGGTTGATCGGACTTTAAATATTCCGCCGTTGTCCATGAAAGAATTTCAGCGTCAATAAACGAAAGACATATTTAGTATGACAGTGAGCACCATTTCCAAATGTGTAACAAATAAAATAATAAAAACGCAACATGGTAACTTACAAGAGAAAAGCAGACAAGTTTTCAAGGACGTCAGCAAGACATGATGATTACATAAAATCCTAATCACTGAACATTATTCTTTATCCAAATGAACCTCCAAGTCGTTTACCAGAGTATGTATCTCAGTCGGACTTTGATTGTGTCTGTTCATTTGAACATCATGCAGATGTAAAACACAGGATATTTGAAGGAGCCCTAGCCCAGGGCCTAGCGGAGTAGAAAAGGTACTAAACGTAGCGCCAAAGATCTTGCACGCTACTATCGTATTTTGCCGTCAATGTACGATATTTAGCGCAGAATTTAAGAAACTTTCATTGGAAGCGTTTCGTGCTATAGTAGTATTTGACATGTTTCTGCAATAGTAACAATTTCCGAGTTCAAATTTCAATACTGTATATTATATAGCCTTGAAATGGCAATAATCAGGACTTATTCTGAATTCATCTGTTACAGATCTATACATTTCTTTAGTTGGTCCAAGGCAAAGTTAAATAATTCCTCCGAGTCGTTATCCGAAATAAAAAAAACCTTTTTAAGTGCACATATGATTTACAAACACACAATATTACACCCGAAAGCTGTAGATCAGTTCTGTTCGATTTATGCATCGATGTAAGAGAAAGAGTTGTGCCCCTTGATGTGTTTCGCAATAGCTCAGCTTAGTCAGCAATTTGATAGTCACACACTATAGCAACAAAACACCTGTAGTAAGATAGTCTGACAGTATACTGGGTATATATAATGAACGCATTCCTATCTAGACTGTCTGGTCCGGAGGAGCTGGGTTATCTGAACACACTGATTGACCTCTCCTCCCCACTCCCACATTAGACCAGATTTTTGCCCTTTCTCTCCCCTCATGCATGTACCATTCTATTTTCTCTTAACTCATATTGTTTCCTCAGTCGTCTTTCGTTTCTAATCAGAAGCATGGAATGAAATAGCTCTCTGTCGTGCTGAGAATGATAGTTTTGGGCAGCGCGATGAACCAGGCGTTTTTGGTGTATAGAATATACTATACCGGCCAAAGTACTGCAGCTGAAGCTATTGATCAAAAATCACTTTCCGAAAAATGGCAATATGAATGTGAAAACTTGATGCAAATGTGTATTCCTGATCTATATATAATTGCTGAATATTTGCGAATTTTGTTTTTCTGTGTGTCAATTGATTGATTTATTGTTCAGGTGTAATCCAGTTTGCTATGTTCTACCATAAATAGAGCTTGAGATCATTAAAACTTCTACTGAAGGAACACATGCAAGATATTCTGATTTCGCTAGTTAGCCAGTCTATAGCAACTTGACTTACCTGTGCGTGTGGCTGAAATTGATGATCTGATTCAATAGCTGGTGATATTGGAATTATTTAAAGCCGTTGCATTATCCATTTATGCAATTTGAAGAATAAATCAAGAGTAATTATTTTTTTAGGTTGATCGGACATTAAATATTCCGCCGTTGTCCATGAAAGAAGTTCAGCGTCAATAAACGAAAGACATATTTAGTATGACAGTGAGCACCATTTCCAAATGTGTAACAAATAAAATAATAAAAACGCAACATGATAACTTACAAGAGAAAAGCAGACAAGTTTTCAAGGACGTCAGCAAGACATGATGATTACATAAAATCCTAATCACTGAACATTATTCTTTATCCAAATGAACCTCCAAGTCGTTTACCAGAGTATGTATCTCAGTCGGACTTTGATTGTGTCTGTTCATTTGAACATCATGCAGATGTAAAACACAGGATATTTGAAGAAGCCCTAGCCCAAGCCCTAGCGGAGTAGAAAAGGTACTAAACGTGGCGCCAAAGATCTTGCACGCTACGATCGTATTTTACCGTCAATGTACGATATTTAGCGCAGAATTTAGGAAACTTTCATTGGAAGCGTTTCGTGCTATAGTAGTATTTGACATGTTTCTGCAATAGTAACAATTTGCGAGTTCAAATTTCAATACTGTATATTATATAGCCTTGAAATGGCAATAATCAGGACTTATTCTGAATTCATTTGTTACAGTTCTATACATTTCTTTAGTTGGTCCAAGTCAAAGTGAAATAATTCCTCCGAGTCGTAATCCGAAATTAAAAAAACTTTTTAAGTGCAAATATGATTTTCAAACACACAATATTACACCCGAAATCTGTAGATCAGTTCTGTTCGATTTATGCATCGATGTAAGAGAAAGAGTTGTGCCCCTTGATGTGTTTCGCAATAGCTCAGCTTAGTCAGCAATTTGATAGTCACACACTATAGCAGCAAAATACCTGTAGTAAGATAGCCTGACAGTATACTGGGTATATATAATGAACGCATTCCTATCTAAACTGTCTGGTCCGGAGGAGCTGGGTTATCTAAACACATTGATTGACCTCTCCTTCCCACTCCCACATTAGACCAGATTTTTGCCCTTTCTCTCCCCTCATGCATGTACCATTCTATTTTCTCTTAACTCATATTGTTTCCTCCGTCGTCTTTCTTTTCTAATCGGAAGCATGGAATGAAATAGCTGTCGTGCTGAGAATGATAGTTTTGGGCAGCGCGATGAACCAGGCGTTTTTGTGTATAGAATATACTATACCGGACAAAGTACTGCAGCTGAAGCGATTGGTCAAAAATCACGTTCCGAAAAGTGGCAATATGAATGTGGAAACTTGATGTAAATGTGTATTCCTGATCTATATATAATTGGTGAATATTTGCGAATTTTGTTTTTCTGTGTGTCAATTGATTGATTTATTGTTCAGGTGTAATCCAGTTTGCTATGTTCTACCATAAATAGAGCTTGAGATCATTAAAACTTCTACTGAAGGAACACATATGAGATATTCTGATTTCGCTAGTTAGCCAGTCTATAGCAACTTGACTTACCTGTGCGTGTGGCTGAAATTGATGATCTGATTCAATAGCTGGTGATATTGGAATTATTTAAAGCCGTTGCATTATACATTTATGCATTTTCAAGAATAAATCAAGAGTAGTTATTTTTTTAGGTTGATCGGACATTAAATATTCCGCCGTTGTCCATGAAAGAATTTCAGCGTCAATAAACGAAAGACATATTTAGTATGACAGTGAGCACCATTTCCAAATGTGTAACAAATAAAATAATAAAAACGCAACATGATAACTTACAAGAGAAAAGCAGACAAGTTTTCAAGGACGTCAGCAAGACATGATGATTACATAAAATCCTAATCACTGAACATTACTCTTTATCCAAATGAACCTCCAAGTCGTTTACCAGAGTATGTATCTCAGTCGGACTTTGATTGTGTCTGTTCATTTGAACTTCATGCAGATGTAAAACACAGGATATTTGAAGGAGCCCTAGCCCAGGGCCTAGCGGAGTAGAAAAGGTACTAAACGTAGCGCCAAAGATCTTGCACGCTACGATCGTATTTTGCCGTCAATGTACGATATTTAGCGCAGAATTTAAGAAACTTTGATTGGAAGCGTTTCGTGCTATAGTAGTATTTGACATGTTTCTGCAATAGTAACAATTTCCGAGTTCAAATTTCAATACTGTATATTATATAGCCTTGAAATGGCAATAATCAGGACTTATTCTGAATTCATTTGTTACAGTTCTATACATTTCTTTAGTTGGTCCAAGGCAAAGTGAAATAATTCCTCCGAGTCGTAATCCGAAATAAAAAATACTTTTTAAGTCCAAATATGATTTACAAACACACAATATTACACCCGAAATCTGTATATCAGTTCTGTTCGATTTATGCATCGATGTAAGAGAAAGAGTTGTGCCCCTTGATGTGTTTCGCAATAGCTCAGCTTAGTCAGCAATTTGATAGTCACACACTATAGCAGCAAAATACCTGTAGTAAGTTAGCCTGACAGTATACTGGGTATATATAATGAACGCATTCCTATCTAGACTGTCTGGTCCGGAGGAGCTGGGTTATCTAAACACATTGATTGACCTCTCCTTCCCACTCCCACATTAGACCAGATTTTTGCCCTTTCTCTCCCCTCATGCATGTACCATTCTATTTTCTCTTAACTCATATTGTTTCCTCAGTCGTCTTTCTTTTCTAATCGGAAGCATGGAATGAAATAGCTCTCTGTCGTGCTGAGAATGATAATTTTGGGCAGCGCGATGAACCAGGCGTTTTTGGTGTATAGAATATACTATACCGGACAAAGTACTGCAGCTGAAGCGATTGGTCAAAAATCACGTTCCGAAAAGTGGCAATATGAATGTGAAAACTTGATGAAAATGTGCATTCCTGATCTATATTTAATTACTGAATATTTGCGAGTTTTGTTTTTCTGTGTGTCAATTGATTGATTTATTGTTCAGGTGTAATCCAGTTTGCTATGTTCTACCATAAATAGAGCTTGAGATCATTAAAACTTCTACTGAATGAAAACATGCAAGATATTCTGATTTCGCTAGTTAGCCAGTCTATAGCAACTTGACTTACCTGTGCGTGTGGCTGAAATTGATGATCTGATTCAATAGCTGGTGATATTGGAATTATTTAAAGCCGTTGCATTATCCATTTATGCATTTTCAAGAATAAATCAAGAGTAATTATTGTTTTAGGTTGATCGGACATTAAATATTCCGCCATTGTCCATGAAAGAAGTTCAGCGTCAATAAACGAAAGACATATTTAGTATGACAGTGAGCACCATTTCCAAATGTGTAACAAATAAAATAATAAAAACGCAACATGATAACTTACAAGAGAAAAGCAGACAAGTTTTCAAGGACGTCAGCAAGACATGATGATTACATAAAATCCTAATCACTGAACATTATTCTTTATCCAAATGAACCTCCAAGTCGTTTACCAGAGTATGTATCTCAGTCGGACTTTGATTGTGTCTGTTCATTTGAACATCATGCAGATGTAAAACACAGGATATTTAAAGGAGCCCAAGCCCAGGGCTAAGCGGAATTGAAAAGGTACTAAACGTAGCGCCAAAGATCTTGCATGATACGATCGTATTATGCCGTCAGTGTGCGATATTTATCGCAGAATTTAGGAAACTTTGTTTGGAAGCGTTTCCTGTTATAGCCTTATTTGAAATGTTTCTGCAATAATAACAATTTCTGAGTTCAAATTTCAATACTGCATATTAAATAGCCTTGAAATGGCAATAATCAGGACGGATTCTTAATTCACTTGTCACAATTCTATACATTTCTTTAGTTGGTCCAAGTCAAAGTTGAATAACACATCCGAGTCGTAATTCGAAATAAAAAAAAAATTCAGTGTAAATATGATTTACAAACACACAATATTACACCCGAAACCTATATAGATCAGTTCTGTTCGATTTATGTATCGATGTAGGTGAAAGAGTTGTGCCCCTTGATGTGTTTCGCAATAGCTCAGCTTAGTCAGCGATTTGATAGCCACACACTATACCAGCAAAACACCTGTAGTAAGATAGCCTGACAGTATACTGGGTATATATAATGAACGCATTCCTATCTAAACTGTCTGGTCCGGAGGAGCTGGGTTATCTGATCGCATTGTTGTACCTCTCCTTCCCACTCCGACATTAGACCAGATTTTTGCCCTTTCTCTCCTCTCATGCATGTATCATTCTATTTTCTCTTAACTCATATTGTTTCCTCAGTCGTCTTTCTTTTCTAATCCGAAGCATGGAATGAAATATCTCTCCGTCGTGCTGAGAATAATAGTTTTGGGCAGCGCGATGAACCAGGAGTTTTTGTGTACAGAAGATACTATACCGGACAAAGTACTGCAGCTGAAGCGATTGGTCAAAAATCACGTTCCGAAAAGTGGCAATATGAATGTGAAAACTTGATGCAAATGTGCATTCCTGATCTATATTTAATTGGTGAATATTTGCGAGTTTTGTTTTTCTCTGTGTATCAATTGATTAATTTATTGTTCATGTGTAATCCAGTTTGCTATGTTCTACCATAAATAGAAATTGAGATCATTAAAACTCCTACTGAATGAACACATGCAAGGTAGTCTGATTTCGCTAGTTAGCCAGTCTATAACAACTTGACTTACCGGTGCGTGCGGCAGAAATTGATGATCTGATTCAATAGCTGGTGATATTGGAATTATTTAAAGCCGTTGCATTATCCATTTATGCATTTTCAAGAATAAATCAAGAGTAATTATTTTTTTTTAGGTTGATCGGACATTAAATATTCCGCCGTCGTCCATGAAAGAATTTCAGCGTCAATAAACGAAAGACTTATTTAGTATGACAGTGAGCACCATTTCCAAATGTGTAAGAAATAAAAATAATAAACACAAGATTGTTTCTTACAATAGAGAAGCAGTCAAATTTTCAAGGATTTCAGCAAGACTTGATTATTTTCTTTATATACAATTCTAATCTCTGACCATCATTCTTTATCCAACTGAATTTCCAAGTGGTTTACCAGAGTATGTATCTCAGTCAGGCTTTGATTGTGACTGTTCATTTGCACACCATTTAGAAATAACACACAGTATATTCAAACAGCTAGTAGCACAGGGTTAAGCGGAATTGGACAAGTTTCGAAACGTAGCGCCAGAGATCTTGCACGCTACGATCGTGTTTTACCGTCAGTGTACGATATTTATCGCAGAATTCAGGAAACTTTTATTGGAGGCGTTTGGTGCCATAGCCTTGTTTGACAAATGTCTGCAATAATAACGATTTCTGAGCTCAAATTCAATAATGTATATTAAATAGTCATGTATAATCCAGCTCGCTATATTCTACAAAACAATACAGATTCAGAATATTAAAACAGTTATTGAATGAACACCTGTAAGGTATATACTGGTTTCGCTAGTTAGCCAACATAGCAACTTCACCTCCGTTTGCGTGCGGCTGGATTTGATGGATCTGATCCCATAACTAGTCATATTGGGATCCCTTAAAGCTTATTTGTGTTACCCATTTATGTGTTATTTAACAAAAATCCGGTGATAAGTTTTAGATTATAATGACACTGCGCACCGTTCTAAAACAGTTGTAATTGTATTCTATAATGCCAAGAATGTTAGTCCAAATGAAAGAAAAGCAATTATTAGCAACTCAGATGTTATTTGATGGCACAATTACGTTGACCCGTCGATACGGTATACAGACTGGCTGAATGACATCGAGGACCATATGACTATGAGGTATTTATATCGTATGTTTTATCGATCTTCTTCGCATTTTAGTGATCGCAAAATCGAAATATTAATGTTAAATAATTTATTAACAAAAGACAAAATAGTTCACTTTTTATAATAGCATCGTCGTCCTGAAAGAATTCCAGGGTGAATAACCGAAAGACATATTTAGTATGACAGTGAGCACCATTTCCAAGTGGGTAAGAAATAAAAATAATAAAAACCCAACATGGTAACTTACAAGAGAAAAGCAGACAAGTTTTCAAGGGTGTCAGCAAGACATGATGATTACATAAAATCCTAATCACTGAACATTATTCTTTATCCAAATGAACCTCTAAGTCGTTTACCAGAGTATGTATCTCAGTCGGACTTTGATTGTGTCTGTTCATTTGAACATCATGCAGATGTAAAACACAGGATATTTGAAGGAGCCCTAGCCCAGGGCCTAGCGGAGTAGAAAAGGTACTAAACGTAGCGCCAAAGATCTTGCACGATACGATCGTATTTTGCCGTCAATGTACGATATCTATCGCAGAATTTAGAAAACTTTTACTGAAAGCGTTTCGTGCTATATCCTCATTTGGCATGTTTCTGCAGTAATAACAATTTAGGAGTTCAAATTTCAATACTGCATATTAAATAGCCTTGAAATGGCAGTAATCAGGACTGATTCTGAATTCATTTGTCACAGTTCTATACATTTCTTTAGTTGGTCCAAGACAAAGTTAAATAATTCCTCCGAGTCGTAATTCGAAATAAAACAAACTTTTAAGTGCAAATATGATTTTACAACCACACAATATTACATCCGAAAGCTGTAGATCAGTTCTGTTCGATTTATGTATCGATGTAAGAGAAAGAGTTGTGCCCCTTGATGTGTTTCGCAATAGGTCAGCTTAGTCAGCGATTTGATTTGCTATACACAAGCAGCAAAACACCTGTAGTAAGATAGCCTGACAGTATACTGGGTATATATAATGAACGCATTCCTATCTAAACTGTCTGGTCCGGAGGAGCTGGGTTATCTCATCACATTGTTGGACCTCTCCTTCCCCCTCCCACATTAGACCAGATTTTTGCCCTTTCTCTCCCCTCATGCATGTACCATTCTATTTTCTCTTAACTCATATTGTTTCCTCAGTCGTCATTTTTTTCGAATTGGAGGCATGAAATGAAAATGCTCTCTGTCGTGCTGGGAATGATAGTTTTGGGCAGCGCGATGACCCAGGCGTTTTTGTGTATAGAAGATACTATACCGGACAAAGCACTGCAGCTGAAGCAATTGGTTAAAAATCACGTTCCAAAAATTGGCAATATGAATGTGAAAATTTGATACGAATGTGTATTCCTGATCTATATTTAATTGGTGAATATTTGCGAGTTTTGTTTTTCTCTGTGTATCAATTGATTGATTTATTGTTCATGTGTAATGCAGTTTGCTATGTTCTACCATAAATAGAAATTGAGATCATTAAAACTTCTACTGAATGAATACATGCAAGGTAGTCTGATTTCGCTAGTTAGCCAGTCTATAACAACTTGACTTACCTGTGCGTGCGGCAGAAATTGATGATCTGATTCAATAGCTGGTGATATTGGAATTATTTAAAGCCGTTGCATTATCCATTTATGCATTTTCAAGAATAAATCAAGAGTAATTATTTTTTTTAGGTTGAATGGACATTAAATATTCCGCCGCCGTCCATGAAAGAATTTCAGCGTCAATAAACGAAAGACGTATTTAGTATGACAGTGAGCACCATTTCCAAATGTGTAAGAAATAAAAATAATAAAACACAAGATTGTTTCTTACAATAGAGAAGCAGTCAAATTTTCAAGGATTGCAGCAAGACTTGATTATTTTCTTTATATACAATTCTAATCTCTGACCATCATTCTTTATCCAACTGAATTTCCAAGTGATTTACCAGAGTATGTATCTCAGTCACGCTTTGATTGTCACTGTTCATTTGCACAACATTTAGAAATAACACACAGGATATTCAAACAGCAGTAGCACAGGGTTAAGCGAAATTGGACAAGTTTCGAAACGTAGCGCCAGAGATCTTGCACGCTACGATCGTGTTTTACCGTCAGTGTACGATATTTATCGCAGAATTCAGGAAACTTTTATTGGAGGTGTTTGGCGTCATAGCCTTGTTTGACAAATGTCTGCAATAATAACGATTTCTGAGATCAAATTCAATACTGTATATTAAATAGAATTAGGAACGTAAAACTGGTCTCTGGAAATATAATTTCTTGCGCTTGACAGGAGGAAATAGCACGAAATTACTTTCTCCTGGGGGAGCAAGAATCACACGTGGAGGTGTGAAATGTTATAACAGGTGCAAGGGCGTCCTGTGAGCTGTTATAACATTGGCGGGGGTTTCTGGTTTAAATAGAGGTCAGTTGTATGGTCAGGCCATCTCGTCAGCGGTTTGCTAAGCATTAACACGCGACAGTGTTAGACCCCGTGTTTCATCCATATAGCCTGGTGTCACTATACTCCATCAGATTCGCCAAGTTTGTCTGTACGTCTTCAACAACCATTTGCAGATTTCGATCCTTACCGGAGTATATGGCCGCTTAATCAAACAGCGTTGTGCGTTCTTTCCGGCATAGTTGACATGGACAGGCAGTCCGTACAGGAAAAAATTGGACGACCCTTACCAAAAAATCTTGTAAGATCTTGTAGGATTTGAAATTTTCTTACAAGATCTTGTAAGATCTTACAAGACAGTTTTTTTGTCCTACACGATCTTACAAGATCCTGAAGGACAAAGCTGGCTGTCCTACAAGATCTTGTAAGATCCTGCAGGACAGCTGTCCTACATGATCTTGTAAGAATAAGTTTGCCTGTAGGACAAAAAATCAGTTTGCTTTTGGAAAGTATTTTTACAAGACAGTATTACAGAATATCCACAACATTGGATCTCCAGTTGAAGATATGGTTAGCACTTTCTCTTTTAAATATGGCAGGCGTATTATCATGATATATCCCAAAATTGTACTTCTCTCTACTGAATCAATCATAGTGTGAACCTCATCTGTTTCACTCAAGTAAGAAAATTGTTCTTGAAAATAAAAAAAATCTATCTGATAATAGTTTACCTTCAAACCTGATTGGGAAATTCTGTCAAAGTACTACATTTGTTTTTCAATATGTTATCTAAACGATGATACAAGTTATCAATATAACTATTTTGGTGTTTGGATACAGCGACAAAATGCGACGAATTCTTCAATGAATAACAACAACAACAACAGCAACAGCTTGAATTGAAAAATACACAAACTTTACGTAAGACTTCAGAGATCATATTAGTGACATATGGGTTTTCATTTGAATAAAATAAAGATATCAATAATATCAATCTCTACATAGTGTTATCAAAATAGTATCATATTTGTGTAAGAAATCTTGTTGAATTTAGATTTTATAATAAAATTAATAAGTTTAATAAATAATTAATTAATAATCAGTCCAATCCAAAGATTTTATAATAAAATTGGACATAATGAAGAAAATAATTTTAGAAGACGAGTAGGCCTACATCAGTTCTAACATGATTTTCAAGAAAAAAATGTCAATGAATACTCTACCCTCTTCATTATCACCAATTATATACAGATAATATTATTCTATTTTAATGGTAGTCTATTACATTAGCAATTTACTTGCTGGCATTAATTCAACAATTTGAGGAGAGTTATCTCCCCTGTACCGGTATATTTTAATTGGCCACTAGTGGCGCCACCATGCTGTCATATGAGAACAACAACAGCAGAAAACATGCAGGACAGAGTGCGAAAAGAAAGTTGATTTGTTCATCTTAAGCTGGAACTATTGAGGTTTAAAGAACTGTATTGCAGATGGTGATGAGTGAAGCTACATGTAATGATGGTAAGTAAGTTATAAATATAATTATGTTATAACTTAATTAGCAAAACAATTCTAATTTCTAGTTAAACTCAGAATGTTGTAATGTGGACCCTCTATGAGCTTTAGCTATCAACAAGTTTCTCTTCATATACATGGCATATTAAACAATTGATACTCTTCTCAGTAACTACTGCAGCACTTCACCTTATATTTGCAGTCAAAATTAATGACTCATTTAGCCTGGAATTCACAAAGAAATATCCATAACTCGATCTGTCTCAAAATTCCTTTCAGATCTACCCAGGTTCATCAAGGCAGCCATTGTTGCATTGTCAGCTGGAAAAGCCCAGGCTTGGGGACCTCATGTGAAGATTGGCCATGCACCCCTGGAGGAAATCTCCCGGAGGGTGAGATATATAGGTTATATCACACCACTGCTTGTGTATTTCCTGTTCATGTCAAACAGTAGGATTTAACTTGCTAGGAAGTTTGGGGGGGGGATGTTAGCTCTCAATAAATCAGTTGACATCCTCACTTGTTGTTTTGAAATGTTTATCGTTTCCTGCTTATATTTCCAGAAGATTTGAGAATATTTCCATACCAAAGTTCTGATGAAATCGTAAAGGAATATTTATTAAAATAAATTGATAACAAATACACTGTTGGCATAACCGATATTTGCTATGATAAAAATGTGACCTGGAAAAGCAGGATAAATTATGATTAGATTTCCTATCATCATAACCATGATAACAGGCTATATTTTAATTGTCTATTTATTGCACTATTCTTGACCAAGGCTAAGGATTGCTGCATAATTCAATTGTACATCTGTACCCACATCTTGAAAATGAGAACATTTCATTCATTCATTTCATTTAAAACGTTTTAAACAATTTTTTTCTCCTCAGATGCAACCAATCGGACATGTTCGAGGCGCACATTTCATCGACTCAGAGCAGACATGTGATCATGGAAATCATGCAGCGTCTATTGTTGAATTACTTCTTCGCCAAAGAGGAAATAGCATCAGGCAATATTACATGACCAATACAACTGGATGACGAACATTGTTAAAATCATATTAGTGTACATTCTCAATATTTTTTCCAATTGTGATTGCATTTTCATTTAGTGTTGAGCCATAATTCTGGATCCCACTTCAAAATATTTTGCTTCAAATCCATGAATACTGCTTAAGTATCATAATTTATATTGCTTTATAATACTATATATTTTACATTAATAACAAATGACTTGAATGACCGTGGTGCTACTGGACCCAAATAATCTTTATTCAGTGAGCGGCACATGTTTGGTTTTTGCAAAGGGCACACCAATAACAATAACATCACATTTCTATGATATTTCAATGCAAATCATCCTGGTTATCGTCACATTCACTAATATCAGCAATACGCCAGTTGAATGTAGTGTAATATTTCTAAGATTTCTCTAATCATACTTTTTCGCTAATTTCACAACAATTTTTTACCATTCTACCCATTTAATTTATGAGGATAACGTCTGAATAGTTTCAGGATAACTTGACACATCGATAACTTGATAACAATTTCTTTGCTAAATTGATGACTTTTCATTTTTTACCAGCAAGGTGATTTTGGACGCGATGAAATCAAAATTGAATGGGGAGCTAAAAAGTTATAAAAGACACTTGATCTGTTGAGAAAACCATGGATGCCTTGGACTTTGGATGCTACGTGCATGTGCTGGTTGCTATTCCCTATAAATGTTTCTATTTTATATAATAAAATGTATGACATGACAACATAATAATCCCTTGTGTGTATAGCTGTATATACGTTTCTGTTTTGTGTGTATAGCTGTCTATACATTTCTGTTTTATACAATAAAATGTATGAAATGAATGCATATAATTTGTTATGTTGACTATCTCATTCGACACGAAACGTTTCATCGTAAACCTGCAGTATATTGGACAATCCTGTACAACCATCCAGCATTATTCTATCTGCGTTAATTGACACAAATGACAGCCCTGTAGGACAACCCTGTAGGATCCTGAAGGACGGTCTTGTGAGATCCTGTAGGACAGTCTTGTAGGATCTTGTAAGATCCTGCAGGACAGTCTTGTAAGATCCTGTATGACAGTCTTGTAAGATCTTGTAGGATCCTGAAGGACGATCTTGCAAGATCTTGTAGGATCCTGAAGGACGATCTTGTAAGATGCTGTAGGACAGTCTTGTAGGATCTTGTAAGATCCTGAAGGACGATCTTGTAAGATCCTGTAGGACAGTCTTGTAGGATCTTGTAAGATCCTGTAGGACAGTCTTGTAAGATTCTGTAGGACAGTCTTGTAGGATCTTGTAAGATCCTGTAGGACAGTCTTACAAGAAAAGTGCCAAAATCTTACAAGACTGTCCTACAAGATCTTACAGGACACTTTCTTGTAAGATCTTACAAGAATTTTTGGTAAGGGGATACTTCATGCAAAATTTCCAGAGGGGAAAAAAAACTGATTTGCTGGATCAGATACTCAAACATTGCTCGTTTAACACGAAAAGAGTTACCATGGAAAGGAGTTTCCATGTAAAAGAGACGGCAACATTACAGCATAACTTTACGGTGAAATGAAGGCGGTTTGAGCCATATTAACGTGATCAGTACAGGATCTACAGTACGGTGAAGTTGATTTTGCAACTGATTTATATTAGGGACACAGAGGCTACGTGATCGTAAACAGCTGATTATTTCCGATTCATCTCAAGACTGTTGGAAATCCCGGAATATTATGTGGTCACTGATCTTGCTACCAAGTCCGATGAAGACCGGAAGATTGCCAGGGCGGAAACGGCGGATGCGAGAGCTGATATATACAAGATCGAGCAGCAGCTTGTTGCACGATGCAACCTGGTATGGTGGGATATATACCCCTTTTTCAGTATGATAGCTATGGATATGATATTTTTCTCTATGATAATATCTCATTTACTCTCGTTACAGATTTCACGAAGCATTTACGCAGTACGTGAATGCAATGCTACTGTAACGTGTGCCGGGTCGGTCAATAAACGGGACGCAGCTGAGCTAGGTCTCGTTAAATGGTAGCGTACAAGCTGTCAGGCCGCTGTCCCTGCTGACACTAGTCCTTGCCAACTAGAGATTCACTTCGACCTGTCACCTTGTCTGGATCGAGAAAGTAGGAGAGCGTAGAGACAACCAAGGCAGATATAGAGTCAAATGATATGCAATAATATTCAATTAAATGTACAGGATGATCGCGATTCAAATATGTAAATATGTACAGTGTTAATATAATGTGCCGTGGAAAGGGCGGCCTGGTTGCTGGCCCTTTCCACACGGTAGGTAATTGTAGGGGCGGCCTGGCTGCTGGCCCCTCTCTGGCTATGGAATGTCGTCGGAGCGAGGCTATGGATATAGCGGTTCCCCTCCCTCTAAGGTGAGTATGTCATCCCCAGAAAGCGTCGTGGCTTCCCGCCGTGGATATGATCGTCCTCCCCGTATAGGTGCATCTGGTTCCGAAGATCGCTTCGTCTTCCCACCGTGAATACGTCTGCTTCTCCTTGTATTCCACTCTACAGGTAGGTTCGCCTTCCCACCGTGGATACGTCCGCTTCTCTCCAGTCGTAACCTGTCCTGCGAGGATGCCTCCGTATCGTCCTCCCTCCAAGGTAAGCACCAGTGCCCTGTCACCCGTCTCACCGGCGAGAACGCTCTCAGACAGCGTTATGCCGCTCCGCCGTGAACACTCCGGTGTCTGTGCAAGGTAACCTGGCTTGTGAGGGTGACTTCTTCCTCCAACCCTCAGGCACGGTAGATCGTGATTCCCTCTGTCTCCTGGTCCGTAGGTACCTCCCCTGTATCAGCAGCCCGGTTCCATGATCCCTGGAAAATCACCGGTCGTCCGAACGCAGCCCGCGTTTACCGGCAATACCGCTGCTATACGAATCCGAGGTCTGCTCCCGTCCACCGATCACACCCTTGGTCTCCGAGTATATCCCCGTCTTACCGTACCAGTAGGTTGGATGATCCTTACCTTTCAATCCTGGGTGAAGAAGTGAGGTTTTCGCTTGATGCAGTCACTTTTATACCCATCAGGCCAACGATCACATGTCGTCGTGTCGCCCGTATGACAAGCCACATTTTCCCGCAGCGCCATCTGTACTGTCCAGTCAAAGATAACTCACATCATTGTACAAGTTAGGAACGATAACTCCAATCGTTATCACCAAGCAGGCGTTGGGGAATTCCCGACTTCTAGTTTCACTTTCGTTACCGCTGATCATATCGCCGTAGATTGTTTACACAGTTTCTCTGTTCAACCGGAACATCATGCAGTAATCTCCGCTGATATCACAGACCAAGAATGGACACAAATACGGGACGGTAAGCTCATTCAGTTATACCCCCGTTGTATGTCCGTATTTTATGCTGAGCGTTGTGGCTTCATGTAGACCCCTATTTCCGTCACTTCCGGGTTAGCGTACACACTTCGCTTCAGACTTGCACTCCGGTCCGAGCTTGTGTTTAGTCCTGATTTACCGTTTAGGGGATACCAATATTCGTTACACTACTATATTTAATGAAGGTAGCCGGTGTTTCCCAGAACTTGTTTTGGAAGGCGAGATCAGCGCCGAACCCTTGAGTGTATGATGAAGGGAGGTTTGACAGATGAGCGGATGAGAATTTTCTATCTTGTTACATGATCGCTGCATTGTGTAATGTATTTGATCGTCAGGAGTCAAAATTTCAGGTCCACTTCAGGTGTTGTAGACAATGCATTTTACCTTTTCAGAAACAGTTATATTGTGTATCTGATAGGTTGTTCAAGGCCAATCCCAACAGAATTCACCTCATGCTATTTGAAATGTATCATATTGATTAGAAATCATGACAGTTGCGCTACCAGTCCATTGTCTCTATTGATTACTATTGTCCCTGTTGTGACGTGATCATTTGCATATAAATCTTGGAAGGGAAAGCATACTAATTGTTGGTCAAGGAATAATGGAGATTTTTATATATGAGACTAATTCCTACGGAGTATTGTTGTTTTAAGATAACTAAAATGGAAGTTGATGCCATGACACATGGAAATGAGCTGCATCAGCGCTACTGTGAAACGTGAAATTCGGGAAGACATTTATATTTTGTTCTATGCTATTGAAAAATGGCCAAGATATTGGCAACCGCAGGAGGTGGTGGTGATTGGTCAGTGATCTGATATTGAAATGTTAAAGAGCTCGACACGGAAAAAATTGTCGGCAGTTCATATAACTGTTTTTCAAAGCTTTACAAATATTTTAAGAGCTCAAAAGAATTGATAATGGTTTACAGACGACCAGAATATGGAAAGCATAATATACAAAGGAAGTATGAAATTTGTCTAAAAATGCCTAGCTATGTCGATTTTAAATTATGCTAACAGCAGAACGTTCATTTGGAAGATCAACTGATATAATACCACGCTAGAAAAATGAATAAGCTGTTTATTAGAGTGGTGACTGGGGAATTCTCGGCTAGCACCGCATGACAATTCCAAATATATGTGTTGTTGAATGTGTTATTGCGTAAGGGTACAGGAGAAATAGTATATTTAATGCTTACGTTCCTGATTTACGTATATCGTAAATATACTATTTCCAGAGACCAGTTTTACGTTCCTAATTCCAATTACATATCCTGGATGAATGAGAATCTACATTCTTGTATATTAAATAGTCACGTATAATCCAGCTCGCTATATTCTACAGAACAATACAGATTCAGAATATTAAAACTGTTACTGAATGAACACCTGTAAGGTATATATTGATTTCGCTAGTTAGCCAACATAGCAACTTCACCTCCGTTTGCGTGCGGCTGGATTTGATGGATCTGATCCCATAACTAGTCATATTGGGATCCCTTAAAGCCTATTTGTGTTACCCATTTATGTGTTTTTTAACAAAAATCCGGTGATAAGTTTTAGATTATAATGACGCTGCGCACCGTTCTAAAACAGTTGTAGTTGTATTCTATAATGCCAAGAATGTTAGTCCAAATGAAACAAAAGCAATTATTAGCAGCTCTGATGTTATTTGATGGCACAATTACGTTGACCCGTCGATACGATATACAGACTGGCTGAAGGACATCGAGGACCATATGACTATGAGGTATTTATATCGTATGTTTTATCGATCTTCTTCGCATTTTAGTGATCGCAAAATCGAAATATTAATGTTAAATAATTTATTAGCAAAAGACAAAATAGTTCACTTTTTATAATAACATCGTCAGTAGTATATAAAGTTGAAATTGGGTCCCATTTATGCAAATTTGAGGCGGAACTGGGGCGGGATTTCCCAGTGGGGGTTTCCCACGGTAGGGGATTCCCCAGTGGGGGTTTCCCAATGACGATCACGTGATCAAGGCATGTCTAGACTTGTTCTGGGTTGTACAGTTCTGCCATACGGAGGATGGGTACTAGTATTTCAAATAAATTAATTAATTAATTAATTAATTTTAATTAATTACTTGTAAAATGGCGGTGTTTTAGACGGCGCAAGGTAGCAAACGAGGCGGTGGGGACGTCACGGGGAGAAAAAACCCTCACATTACCCTAAAAAAAAACCTCTAAGCCATATAATAGTAATAAACATAATCTATAGGTGTTGTACCATGTTAATAGGATCAGTCTAGCATCTGTACCACCCTAAGGTCGAGTGTTTATTGTCCCGTGTATCTCCGCAAGAAAACAACAAAGAAAATGGCGGCTCCAGGATGGTGCGGGGACGCCCTTTCCCCATCACGGCGTCGACCGTAGCGCCATCTGCACACATTGACGCAAGGGAGACAACTCGTGTGGGCCAAGGATATGGAAATAGCCGTGTTGGAGCTAGGGAGTGACTACTGGTCCAGTGGGGTCGAGTGAGGTATCAATGTGAAGCCTATGTGAGGGGGCATGTAATGGGCTGGGTGTGGGGTTGAACTAGCGTCATTCTGCGCATGCGCGGTGGCCGAAGGGTATGAAAATAGCCGTTTTGCAGCTAGCGAAGCCAATAATGGTCCAATGGGGTCGAGTGAGGTATCAAAGTGAAGCTTATGTGAAGGGGCATCTGACTGGACTAGCGGCTTGGGCGTTGTCACCAATCTGCGCATGCGCGGTTGCCGAAGGGTATGGAAATAGCCGTGTTGGGAGCTAGCGAAGCCAATAATGGTGCAATGGGATCGAGTGAGGTATCAAAGTGAAGCTTAGGTGAAGGGGCATCTGACTGAACTAGCGGCTTGGGCGTTGTCACCATTCTGCGCATGCGCGGTGGCCCAAGGGTATGGAAATAGCCGTGTTGGGAGCTAGGGGAGTTACTACTGGTCCAGTGGGGTCGAGTGAGGTATCAAAGTGAAGCTTAGGTGAAGGGGCATCTGTCTGGACTAGCGGATTTGAAATAGCGTCTTTCTGCGCATGCGCGGTGGCCCAAGGGTATGGAAATAGCCGTGTTGGGAGCTAGCGAAGCCAATAATGGTGCAATGGGGTCGTATGAGGTATCAAAGTGAAGCCTAGGTGAAGGGGCATCTCACTGGACTAGTGGGTGTGAACTAGCGTCATTCTGCGCATGCGCATAGACGTTTTGGAGCTAGCGAAGACAATAATGGTCCAATGGGGTCGAGTGAGGTATCAAAGTGAAGCTTAGATGAAGGGGCATCTAATGGGTTGGGTGTGCGGTAGCCATTCTGCGCATGCGCAGATGCAATGCGGAGCTCTCGTGGAAACCTTTACACCGCGCGCGCCGGGTCAAAGGTCAGTTCCGGTCACGTGAACGGAAGCGGAAGTGACCTCACAGAGGTCGTATGCAAATGTCACTTACGAGATCTGAGCTCCACAGGCTTTGAGCTCCAAGAGCTCCGATCCAAGAGCTCTGCCACACGGAAGTTCCCACCACCACCACCACCGAGCGTTGACGCCCGTCAACGCCCGGTGGTGGCGGTGGTGGTGGTGGTGGTGGTGGTGTCTGTACATATAAGAATGAACATGTGTCCCTCATCAGTCCTTATGTATTGGTCGACAGATCAACATGTCGTGTACGTGTACGCTCTGTCAGAGAACCTTCTCTCGTCGCGATAGTATGATCAGGCACATTCAAGGCAAACACAACCAAGAGACACCACCGAGTCCCGCTATAGGTCCAGCAAGTGCAGTAGAGCATCCCTACACGATGACGGTGAGCGGCCTTACGGCATGTGGAAAGACGTCCTGGGTAATGAAGTTCTTAGAGGAAGGTGTGGCAACCCCAGCTCCGACACGTGTTGTTTCGTGTTATAGCCAATGGCAGCCCGCCTACGAAACTACGCGATTACAGAATGTGAGTTTCGTCCCAGGGATTCCTCATGACATAGACGAACCGTATTACTTTGACCCCGAGCAGACCAACGTGGTAGTGCTAGATCATCTGATGAGTGCGGCCAAGGACAATTCGAAAATCGCCGACCTATTCACCAAAGGGTCCCATCATCGCAATCTGTCCGTCATCTATTTGACCCAGAATCTCTTTCCTCAAGGGAAGGTGTCCAGAGATATTGCCTTGAACTGCCAATACTTTGTGTTGTTCTCCAACCCCATTGACAGAGCACAAATTCGTGTGTTTGGTAGTCGAATTTATCCTCAGGACATCGACCATTTCATGCAGGCGTTTCAAGAAGCGACAAGTCGTCCGTACGGCTACCTGTTCGTAGATTTAAAAGCCCATACCCCCGAAGATCGCCGGCTGACGACCCACCTGCTACCCGGCGAGGAATCACCACAGCCCCTACACCGTCCACCGAGTCCACATTTGGTGAAGCAGCAACCCACCCCCGTACAGCGGGCCTTCTTCATATCACCAGTCCCGGAATATCATCCAACCGTGAAGGCCCAACCCCAGGTTGAAGAACATAATGTGAACTCGAGGCTATGGAAAGATTTGTTCAAAGAAAGTATGGACGCCGAGATGGGCGAGATTTTGGAGGCCACAGGAAACAAGTTTCAACGCAAAGGATATTCGAAAGAGGAAGCTGCAATTTTAGCCCATAACAGATTGGCACCCAGACTACGACGGGCTTTACGCCAGCAGTATGTCGACTTACTGACCCATATGAAATTGTTGGATAAGGATCCAGTCCATATGGAAATTGCAAGAACAGCGTCGATGTTGAAAACCTCGGGCCTGAACTGGAAAGCGGCGTATGTCAGAGCAATAGCACAAAAGAAACATTTGTTCGAACGCATCATTAAACGTCGTTAAAGCGTTAAGAAAGTGTGTTAAAGCGTTGAGACGAGTGTTAAGGCGTAACGACGGGCGTTGACGGGCGTCACTGCATTTCGATGAATTGATGTCAATTCCATGAAATCAGAGCATCTGAGCTAATTCACCAGGGCGTTGAAGCGTTGAGCTAAGCGTCGATGACCGTTACTGTCTATAAAAGCGAGCGTATTCCCAAAACACGCACAGTCGACGTTCAACCGTCAACATGGCTTATACTTGTTCTGAGTGTGAACGCACGTTCACCAGACATTACGATATGATGCTACACCAGAAAAATATACATGGGACTGAAGACGCCGAGGAGCCCGTTGAGGCAGATACTGATACAGAGATTGATGAGAGTGCATCGACTGATACCGAATCCAAGATTGCTGACAGTATATCTACTGATATGAAGAGCTTGACCTCAGAGAGTCAGCCTACATCCCAGGAAAGTGAGGCAGAACCTACCTTCTGGGATCGTATTGTGACAGCAGCTATCAATACTCACGCTGAAGCGATCGAGGACGCCGGAGAGGATAATTTACAACAGACGTACACCCAAATGCGCTCCCGCATCAGGAAAACAGCCATGGCGATCTATGAACAGTATATCTTACTACCGCTTGAAATGAAAGGGGACCCCACGCACAGGTCCATCATGAAGACCAAGCGTCACTTGGAAGAGGATATGGGACTACCATCCACAGAGGCCCTGGAAAATGCGATCAGAATGCGCAAACAACTGTTTCAGGACATGCTGCCCGAAGAATATCCAGGCCTGTCCGACGATGATTAGAATAAACGGTTCGGAATGAACATGACCGAAGAAGGAACTCTCTGAAATGGCGACTTCTGATTGGACAAGAATACATCTAACGGACAGGAACGAATAGGACAGATGCAAATGGCGGTCTCTGATTGGCCAAGAGTCTTTCTTGAATTGTAAACATACCCAACGCGGCTCCCCCAGCGTGGGTATGTTATGATGGAAGGGGAAAATAAACTATATGAAAAAAACTTGTTGTTGTTGTTGTTCCCTCATGTGTCATCCTTGTTGTTGTTGTTTTCTCTCTCCGGTCTATATCATGGCGTCAAGGCGCTAGCGGGACCCATACAGGGTCCAGTTTTCGACACTAGATGACCACATCCCGAAGAAATGGCCAGTTTTCGACACCGGATGTGCCGCCATCTTGAACATACGTGCCGCCATCTTGGATATGGCCCATACTGCACCGGGTCAAAATACTCGCTTCTGATTGGCTGAGAGCTCTGTGACGGATTTGAAATACTCGCTTCTGATTGGACGAGAGCTCCGCATTGCGTCTGCGCATGCGCAGAATGATATTCCTACCGCACACCCAACCCATCAGATGACCCTTCACGAATGCTTCACATGGATACCTCATACAACTCCATCGGTCCATTAGGGGCTCC
>JAVTVY010012048.1:0-52276 GCA_036873755.1 Hanleya hanleyi
CTTTTCACGCCCAGTTTCTGTGTATATGTCCAGTCAATTACCTGGCATCATATTTATATATTTACAAAATCAGTCCCCAGTCCCCATGTCCCCCAAATCGTCTGTGTATTTGCGGGAGGGTATATATTTAAATAGCGTGTAGTATCTTTTAGCCTGGTCAAGTGTCACTCTTTATGTCTAATAATCTTGTACGTATGCATCTATATATTCCCAAACTCAGTCCCCAGTCCCCGACAACAAATGATATGTTTACTATATTGCCATTATCTCTTTCTCATAGTTGTTTGTCTAAAAAGATACGTTCATCTTAAATGTAGGTATACTTTACAAAAGAACGTCCCCAGTCCCCTGTCCCCCTTCAGTCAAAGTTACATACACACAAGTGGAGTACCCAGCCCCGCATGTCTTAATGTGTAGATATATACTTTACGGCAAAACGTCCCCAGTCCCCTGTCCCCTCTCTGTTGAAGTTACAGCTTTCTCCTTACCAAGATATCTTTAGAACGACTTACACTGGGCACACCAAACTTGCAGTGCACATTCATATGCTCGTGATCCAGAACCCTATTGAATCTGGACCCGATTGGGTGGAAACTTTGGTGGCCATCTTTAATTTATGCGAAACCATTAATCTTGTGTATCTCGGATACCATTTCGCTGTTCAGTGTGAAACTTGGTGTAGATCATCGATACATCATGAAACTTTAAAGGAATGACCAAACCAGTTACCCTGATTGAGTGGAAACCTTGGCGACCATATTTAATTTATGCACCATCACAGGTATAGGTTTTGCATATATCCAAGACTTCAATCAAGATTTTCACATTATCAGAGAAAGTGATTGTCATTAGTGGCCATTTCTAATTGCAAAATTTTTGATAATCTGTATATTTGTCACTTGACTGTTTGATGTTTCTGGTGTCTTCAATGTACTACGGTTCAAATTGAATACATTATGAATGGCTGCATGGCGCCCAGAGCCGAGGGGTTTTCAGATGCGCAGATTCGTATTGTTACTATGCCGAGCCAATCACAGACATTGTGCCATAACACCATGCACATGCAACATTGCTTTTGTCTACCTCACGGTAGTATGATATTTCTTCTTCAAAAGGTAATGTTTTTATAGACGTGTTATTTGACACACGGAGAAGTTTACAGTTTTTTTACAAACTTCCCCACATTAACAGTTCGTTAACCGTTCGTCAATTATGCATTGCGCACGAATATGAAAACACTAGGCCTGCCATTTCTATTCTATAACCGAGAGGTTGCCAAATTGTTTAACAATTTTCGAAACTACCTTTCTAAAGCTTTTTGATAATCGCTGTCATGTAATATCATAACAAGTAATGTACTACCCATTATTGCAATATACAATACACTTCATTTCCATATATGATACATATAGAAATTATGTAATAGAGTAACATTGGAACAAACCATTATAGGGTAATTCCAACGACTTTCATTGGTTAATGTATTTTCCGTAAATCAGTGTCATAAACTGAACCTATATGTCGTACTCCATACCCTGTTTCACTTCACCCCTAAATATGGAAGCCGGATGCGGCCAGTCGTGCCATCATAACTTCGTCTTACTCACAATACGAAGCGATGAAGCCGCGAAGCCGCGAAGTCGCGATGGCTAAGCTACGAAGCCACGAAGCGGCGAAGGCGAAGGGGCGAAGACGCGAAGGGGTGAAGCCGCGAAGGCGCGAAGGGGCGAAGCCTTTAAGGCGCGAAGGTACGAAGGCGAAGCCGCGAAGGGGCGAAGGCGAAGGCTCGAAGGGGCGAAGGCGAAGCCACAAAGGGGCGAAGGCGAAGACACGAAGGGACGATGCTGTACAATTTCGTCACTTCGCTTCGTCCCTTTGCGTCTTCGCCTTCGCCGCTTCGTGGCTTCGCAGCTTCGCCTTCGCGACTTCGGACCTTCGCTCCTTCGCGGCTTCGCTCCTTCGCGGCTTCGTGACTTCGCGGCTTCGTCGCTTCGCGTTGTGGGTAAGGCGAAGTTACGAAGGCACGAATGGCCGCATCCGGCTTCCATACCTAAAGGATGTAAAGACATAATATATATCATTCAGTACTATGTTTTAAACCGATCGGAAGTTCAAAACCTTCAGTATCGCAATATCATGTAATATCACCAGTCGAGTTCAGAGGAGCTGGAAGAATATTTCGATTTTCAGCCGTCTTTAGCATTTACCATTTCTGGTTTATACTTGGTGTAAGAATGCATAAGACAAAGCCTACAATAGCCTGTCTGAGCTCAACAATGCGTCTAGACGTGACCCTTTTCAGCTGCACAAAAGCCTCAACAAAAGCCTCAACAAAGCGTTCTTACACCAAGTATCGACCCGATTTCTCGTAATTTACGATAAATACACTTACAGATTATCAGATTTTGTGAATCATATATTTTAGAGAATTGATGCATAGGCCTATATGTTATACGCAACAGTTTTCTAGTTCCGTATTAGTTAACCAATGAAAAGCGTTGGGCATTACTTGTAAGCGATGTATGACGCAAAACAACATCTCTTAACCCTTGGCAGTGTTTCACGGACTAGGTATTTCTCTATTTCAGGCCCATGGCGAGCCCATTCTCTAGGCGTTTTGCGCCACCGGTCTGTATTTCAGACAGCGACATATATCGTCGGATTGGCGATGCATATAACGTGCCATTCCTCTCAGACAGTGCCTGTCGAGTCGATCTTTGGGAATGGATATGCACCCTTTTCGAAGCACACGATACACGACCAGAGTATTTATTCTTCATGCTGCTCCCGACAGTAGCGTCGCTGATTGGACCTGCGTCGCATATTCGTGTCACCGACAGATACACAGAGACAATAAACATGTATATTTGTATTCTAGGCGAGTCTGGCTCAGGTAAAGTTGTAAATTAACAATGCAATCAGTGGAAGACAGAGGCTCGTTGTCACGTTGGTTTGTGAAAATTAGCGCATGCGCAGATGAACTAATAAACTCAACTTTCTCCACATTTTACTTTGGACAAGCCGATTCAAAAGGTGACTGGTCCCACACCTATACAGTGTGTTGTTCGAGATATTATTGGCGACCAAGTCTCTTTGACATGTGCGAGTTTGCAGTGTCGCTGCTCCCAGGAATCGTATATATATATGCCCGAGAACACACCCGGAGAGACAGAATGAACACAATGCCTGGATGCATCAACATCTCTGAAACTTGGCACATACTTTATGCCTTATAGCAATTTCAAAAGGTAAAAAAGGGTATGGCAAGGTAATCAGAAGTTATAAAACCACGTTTAATGAAATAACACAAAACACAAATGCAGAATGGTGAGAGTTGCTGCCTTCCTCTAACGTTGATGAATGAATCGCTCTTCGCCACTCTCTGATTCTAAATATTCTCAAAATATTTGTTGTTCTAGAAAATTCGACGGAATTTAAAAAGGCGCTGGTTGTCATTTCGTTTTGAAGCATATACAATTTCTGGAATAATCAAACACAAGCGACGCCTTTTTTGCCACGTTCTGATTTAGTTCATTATTGTCCTCCGCCACGAAGTGGTGTGAGGACTTGGAAATGCTAGCCGTCCGGCCGTCCGGCCGTCCGTCCCACATCTTGTGAACGCGATATCTTGAGAACAATTCTACCAATCGACTTCAAAATTGAGAAGGTGCTTCACATCAGTTAGATGGCCATTGGTATTGATTGTGACTGAGGTACGTAATCCAAGATGGCTGCCATTGACATATTGGATTCTGTCCGTCCCACATCTTGTGAACGCGATATCTCGAGAACAATTCAACCAATCGACTTCAAACGTGAGAAGGTGTTTTACATCAGTCAGACGGCCGTCGGTATTGATTTTCACTGATGTAATTGATCCAAGATGGCTGCCATTGACCATATTCGATTCTGTCCGCAACACATTTTGTGAACGCGATATCTCGAGAACAATTCGACCAATTGACTTCAAACTTGTCAACGGGGCTTCGCATCAGTTCGACGGTCATTGGTATTGCTTTTCACTGAGGTGCCTAATCCAAGATGACTGGCATGTACCATATTGGATTCATTCCTTCCCACGTCTTGTGAACGCGATTTCTCGAGAACAAATCAGCCAATCGACTTCAACTTGGGAAGGTTTTTCACATCAGTTAGACGGCCATTGGTATTGTTTTTCACTGAGGTACGTATTCAAAGATGGCTGCCATTGACCATATTGGATTCTGTCCATCCCACATCTTCTGAACGCGATATCCCGAGAACAGTTCGACCAATCGACTTCAAACTTGAGAAGGTGCTTCACATCGGTTAGACGGCCATTGGTATTGATTTTCACTGAGGTACGTAATCCAAGATGCCTGCCATTGGCCATATTGGATTCTATCACTTAGATGGCCATTGGTATTGATTTTCATTGAGGTAGTATGTAATCCAAGATGGCTGCCATTGAACATCTTGGATTTCACTCACCCATATTGTATCCATGTGTGTTGTGATCTGTTCTACCCATCGATTCCTAAACCTCACCATCCACAAATCCATATACAACTACAGACTTACATTTCAGTGTTACACTACCCATTACTGCTTCCCAAACCTCCTCAAATTGTCTCAACAATTCCAGACAAACGTCTCTTTCCACATACACGTATCCACTTTCCAAGTTATATTTAAGGAGATATTGAAATACAAGCATCTAGACCGGCATTCATAATTCAGCCGTCGTCCATTAGAGAATATCCGCGTCCATAAGACCTATTCCATATCCATATAACAGTATTAGCACCAAATTCAAAAAAATAATCATAGTTCAAAAGCGTATATGCTGTATGCTCTCAAACAGGCTACTTAGCTTGTTTATATATAAATTAAAACATGTGGAATTGTAGATATTTCCATTGTTGAATTCAGATTTGGAAATGTTAAGACAGATACGCTAGGGCTATATAAATATTGAACAAAATAATATACTGAGAAATAGTACGGTAAGGCGCGGATTGTCGCTTCGTTTTGACGAATGTATAAATCCTGAACTAAAGCAGAAACTGACACATTTAGTTATTTATATATCCCTAACATTAGTGTCTTAATGTTTATAAATCAGTAGCATTTTACGACGAAAACGTCATTCCATATAAATTAGGAAAATATTAGCGCTTAAATAAGATTGATTTCATATGCGCTACTTATGCTTTGTCAGCATGTTTACATCGGACAAACCGAAACTTTCTCATCATAGAAACAGTAGCCGAGTTGTCACTAAGCAAAGTATCACACAGTTCTTCCAGGTGACTTCCCTGGTATCCCTGCCACAAGTGTATCATTAGCAGGCGACTCTGCATGCGGAGTCAACCACTGATGACACAATTACGACAATTGTATCATTGCTTAGCATGTTTCAGATTGTCGTATTTGTGACACCAAGGAATCCAGAAAATACCTATGCGCCAACGTAGAATCAGCGAAGTTGATGTACTGTGTCGACACTGGGTCGTAAATATCCCAACTGAGTCGACCAGTATCGGTCGCCAAGACAGCCCCAAATACGTTGTACCCGAGCGTGAGCATGGCCAACTGAAACGATATAACTTTGCTGGGAGAGGCAACCTTCAATGTGATCATAAGTGGAGCGAGGTGGAAGCCGCACATGGATGTGGAAGACCCATGATCTGCCGACGCCATCCTTGGTTATGACTTCTTCGCCCGACATGAATTTCTGTTTGATGTTGAAAACCACAGGATCCACCTGGACGGGAGGGACACTATGCTGCGTTAAGGGAACATGCAACGGGGCATCAGGTGAAAAAGAGAAAGACAACATAGCGGTTACAGAAGAGATAACGCTGACACCTCCAAATGAGAAATTTGATGCTACCCAAGCCGCGGACCCCAACTTGTTCGCGGGTATCGAGTGGGTACAGGCTGGGATGCGGCCGCACTGAAACAATGTGTGCCATGGCGACAGATTGATCAGATCCATGTGAAGAGACTACGAGGGCTTTGGCATGGATGAGAGTCGCCTGGTTCGTCAATTCAACGGCAGACGCGGGCGACCAAAGCTCCGAGTGATGGTGGTGCCATATACTCTTCAAGACCGGATGTTATGGCAGAATTACGACCGACCGTTAGAGGGACATCAAGGACTGATGAAGACGTTGAACAAGATTCGATAAGATTAGACGTGTGGCAGTTGTGTCCCAGCTGTCACACATGCAACCGAAAGTCGTCATCTAGAGAATGATGTATCTCGGTCACGCTTTGATTGTGACTTTTCATATGAACACCACGAGGATCTTGAAGTGCATGGGATCATACGGCCCCTAGCCCCGGGTTAAGCGGAATTAGATACAAGTTACGTCATTCAGAGAATGATGTATCTCAGTCACGCTTTGATTGTGACTTTTCATATGAACACCACGAGGATCTTGAAGTACATGGATCATACGGCCACTAGCCCTGGGTTAATAAGCGGAATTAGATACAAGTTACGAACCATAACGCCATAGATCTTGCACGCTACGCTCGTATTTTGCTATCAGCATGCGATATGTATCGCCAAATTTGAGAAACTGTTAGTGGAGGCGCTTGGTGGTATAGCCCTGTTTTTCAAGTTGTTTTGTGACGTTGATTAAAATCGTCACAGAATCTAGCAAATGCTGCTAGGCGAGATATGTATACGCCATATACAGGTCTCTCTGGATTTTTGCTTTCCACAAAGGGATAGTTTACGATGTCTAAATTGTAATCATCTCTTTTGTCATAAAATAAACGAGAGAGAAGGTTCGCTTCATGTTTATAGAGACATAGGTCGAAATATGATGTGTCGTTAGGACTATCTGTAGTTTCCTTCAAATACAAAGTAGGTGGATATATATTCTTTACTGCGTCATCGGCTATATAAAGTTTGGTGAATGAGAAGGAACGGACTTTGAATTGATCGGTTATTGAAAGCGCCTGCATATAGTCATATTCAGGTGAGTCACGACATACGGGTCTTCGCTGACAGGTCCTCTTCCTCAATGTGATCAGACTCCGAGTTACGTTCCTCTTCTGTCTCTCTCTCTCGACTTTAAAGCAGACGTGAGTCACCCGCTGCTGATTTTTCGGTTGCATGTGTGACAGCTGGGACACAACTGCCACACGTCTAATCTTATCGAATCTTGTTCAACGTCTTCATCAGTCTTTGATGTCCCTCTGACGGTCGGTCGTAATTCTCCCATAACATCCGGTCTTGAAGAGTATATGGCACCACCATTGCCACCATCACGCGGAGCTTTGGTCGCCCGCGTCTGCCGTTGAATTGACGAACCAGGCGACTCTCATCCATGCCAAAGCTCTCGTAGTCTCTTCACATGGATCTGATCAATCTGTCGCCATGGCACACATTGTTTCAGTGTGGCCGCATCCCAGCCTGTACGGGCAGATGGGTCTTCCACAGCCATGCGCGGCTTCCACCTCGCTCCACTTATGATCAGCTTGAAGGTTGCCTCTCCCAGCAAGGTTATATCGTTTCAGTTGGCCATGCTCACGCTCGGGTACAACGTATTTGGTTGACAAAGTATAAGTAGCGCATATGAAATCAATCTTATTTAAGCGCTAATATTTTCCTAATTTATATGGAATTACGTTTTCGTCGTAAAATGCTACTGATTTATAAACATTAAGACAATAATGTTAGGGATATATAAATAATTAAATGTGTCAGTTTCTGCTTTAGTTCAGGATTTATACATTCGTCAAAACGAAGCGACAATCCGCGCCTTACCGTACTATTTCTCAGTATATTATTCAGTTCAATATTTATATAGCCCTAGCGTATCTGTCTTAACATTTCCAAATCTGAATTCAACAATGGAAATATCTACAATTCCACATGTTTTAATTTATATATAAACAAGCTGAGTAGCTAGCAGGTCCTCCGCCAAGTAGCCTGTTTGAGAGCATACAGCATATACGCTTTTGAACTATGATTATTTTTTTGAATTTGGTGCTACTACTGTTATATGGATATGGAATAGGTCTTATGGACGCGGATATTCTCTAATGGACGACGGCTGAATTGTGAATGCCGGTCTAGATGCTTGTATTTCAATATCTCCTTAAATATAACTTGGAAAGTGGATACGTGTATGTGGAAAGAGACGTTTGTCTGGAATTGTTGAGACAATTTGAGGAGGTTTGGGAAGCAGTAATGGGTAGTGTAACACTGAAATGTAAGTCTGTAGTTGTATATGGATTTGTGGATGGTGAGGTTTATGAATCGATGGGTAGAACAGATCACAACACACATGGATACAATATGGGTGAGTGAAATCCAAGATGGCCAATGGCAGCCATCTTGGATTACATACTATCTCAATGAAAATCAATACCAATGGCCATCTAAGTGATGCGAAGCACCTTCTCAAGTTCGAAGTCAATCGGACGAATTGTTCTCACGATACCGCATTCACAAGATGCGGGACGGATAGAATCCAATATGGTCAATGGCAGGCATCTTGGATTACGTACCACAGTGAAAATCAATACCAATGGCCGTCTAACCGATGTGAAGCACCTTCTCAAGTTTGAAGTCGATTGGTGGAACTGTTCTCGGGATATCGCGTTCAGAAGATGTGGGATGGACAGAATCCAATATGGTCAATGGCAGCCATCTTTGAATACGTACTTCAGTGAAAAACAATACCAATGACCGTCTAACTGATGTGAAAAACCTTCCCAAGTTGAAGTCGATTGGCTGATTTGTTCTCGAGAAATCGCGTTCACAAGACGTGGGAAGGAGTGAATCCAATATGGTACATGCCAGTCATCTTGGATTAGGCACCTCAGTGAAAAGCAATACCAATGACCGTCGAACTGATGCGAAGCCCCGTTGACAAGTTTGAAGTCAATTGGTCGAATTGTTCTCGAGATATAGCGTTCACAAAATGTGTGGCAGACAGAATCGAATATGGTCAATGGCAGCCGTCTTGGATCAATTACATCAGTGAAAATCAATACCAATGGCCATCTAACTGATGTGAAGCACCTCCTCAATTTTGAAGTCGATTGGTAGAATTGTTCTCAGGATATCGCGTTCACAAGATGTGCGACGGACGGTCGGACGGAAGGACGGACGGACGGACGGCTAGCATTTCCAAGTCCTCCCACAACTTCGTGGCGGAGGACAATAATGAACTAAATCAGAACGTGGGGAAAAAGGCGTCGCTTGTGTTTGATTATTCCAGAAATTGTATATGCTTCAAAACGAAATGACAACCAGTGCCTTTTAAAATTCCGTCGAATTTTCTAGAACAACAAATATTTTGAGAATATTTAGAATCAGAAAGTGACGAAGAGCGATTCATTCATCAACGTTAGAGGAAGGCAGCAATTCTCACCATTCTGCATTTGTGTTTTGTGTTATTTCATTAAACGTGGTTTTATAACTTCTGATTACCTTGCCATACCCTTTTTTTACCTTTTGATATTGCTGTAAGGTATAAAGTATGTGCCAAGTTTCAGAGATGTTGATGCATCCAGGCATTGTGTTCATTCTGTCTCTCCGGGTGTGTTCTCGGGCATATATACGATTCCTGGGAGCAGCGACACTGCAAACTCGCACATGTCAAAGATACTTGGTCGCCAATAATATCTCGAACAACACACTGTATAGGTGTCACCTTTTGAATCGGCTTGACCAAAGTAAAATGTGGGGAGAAAGTTGAGTGTATTAGTTCATCTGCGCATGCGCTAATTTTCACAAACCAAGGTGACAACGAGCCTCTGTCTTCCACTGATTGCATTGTTAATTTACAACTTTACCTGAGCCAGACTCCCCTAGAATACAAATATACATGTTTATTGTCTCTGTGTATCTGTCGGTGACACGAATATGCGACGCAGGTCCAATCAGCGACGCTACTGTCGGGAGCAGCATGAAGAATAAATACTCTGGTCTTATATCGTGTGCTTCGAAATGGGTGCATATCCATTCCCAAAGATCGACTCGACAGGCACTGTCTGACGGGAATGGCACGTTATATGCATCGCCAATCCGACGATATATGTCGCTGTCTGAAATACAGACCGGTGGCGCAAAACGCCTAGAGAATGGGTTCGCCATGGGCCTGAAATAGAGAAATACCTAGTCCGTGAAACACTGCCAATGGTTGAGAAATGTTGTTTTGCGTCATACATCGCTTACAAGTAATGCCCAACGCTTTTCATTGGCTAACTAATACGGAGCTAGAAAACTGTTGCGTATAACATATAGGCCTATGCATCAATTCTCTATAATATATGATTCACAAAATCTGATAATCTGTAAGTATATTTATCGTAAATTACGAGAAATCGGGTCGATACTTGGTGTAAGAACGCATTGTTGAGGCTTTTGTTGAGGCTTTTGTGCAGCTGAGAAGGGTCACGTCTAGACGCATTGCTGAGCTCAGACAGGCTATTGTAGGCTTTCTATTATGCGTTCTTACACCAAGTATAAACCAGAAATCGTAAATGCTAAAGACGGCTGAAAATCGAAATATTCTTCCAGCTCCTCTGAAGTCGACTGGTGAATTTTTTACATGATATTGCGATACTGAAGGTTTTGAACCTCCGATCGGTTTAAAACATAGTACTGAATGATATATATTATGTCTTCAACTGTAAAATATTTACATCCTTTAGGTATGGAAGCCGGATGCGGCCATTCGTGCCTTCGTAACTTCGCCTTACCCACAACGCGAAGCGACGAAGCCGCGAAATCACGGAGCCGCGAAGGAGGGAAGGTCCGAAGTCGCGAAGGCGAAGCCACGAAGCGGCGAAGGCGAAGACGCGAAGGGACGAAGTTGTACAGCATCGTCCTTTCGTGTCTTCGCCTTTGCCCCTTCGTGGCTTCGCCTTCGCCCCTTCGAGCCTTCGCCTTCGCCCCTTCGCGGCTTCGCCTTCGTACCTTCGCGCCTTAGCGGCTTCGCCCTTTCCATATTTAGGGGTGAAGTGAAACAGGGTATGGAGTACGACATATAAGGTTCAGTTTATGACACTGATTTACGGAAAATACATTAACCAATGAAAGTCGTTGGAATTACCCTATAATGGTTTGTTCCAATGTTACTCAATCATAACGATGATAATTTCTATATGTATCATATATGGAAATAAAGTATATTGTATATTGCAATAATGGGTAGTGCATTACGGATTATATAACATTACTTGTTATGACATTACATGACCGCGATTATCAAGGAGCTTTAGAAAGATAGTTTCGAAAATTGTTGAACAATTTGGCAACCTCTCGGTTAAAGAATAGAAATGGCAGGCCTAGTGTTTTCATATATCCACACATTAAGACATGCGGGGCTGGGTACTCCACTTGTGTGTATGTAACTTTGACTGAAGGGGGACAGGGGACTGGGGACGTTATTTTGTAAAGTATACCTACATTTAAGATGAACGTATCTTTGAGAAAGAGATAATGGCAATATAGTAAACATATCATTTGTTGTCGGGGACTGAGGACTGGGGACTGAGTTTGGAAATATATAGATGCATATGTACAAGATTATTAGACATAAAGAGTGACACTTGACCAGGATAAAAGACTTACGATACTACACGCTATTTAAATATATACCCTCCCGCAAATACACAGACGATTTGGGGGGACATGGGGACTGGGGACTGATTTTGTAAATATATAAATATGATGCCAGGTAATTGACTGGACATATACACAGAAACTGGGCGTGAAAAGGACTGGAACTAAACGTCATGATAAGAATGAAATACTGTTAAAATTTACTCACCCATTCACTCACCCACTGTTTTATTGTGTTTAAATATGTCAATTATTTCGTCCAAGTATTCGTATAGTTATTGTAAAGCCCACACACACACACACACACACACACACACACACACACACACACACATAGAATATATATAATATATATATATATGTAGATATATATATATAACATTTCACGTCGTGTTACATGCTGCATATGCCGATGACGTACAAAACAAGGTTTTCCCAGCAAAAACTCCGTGCAATGTCTCGGCGTAGAGCGATGACGTCGGGCGGGACCAGCAAGTCTCAACATGTTTTATTCCGTGGTGTGAATGGACTAATAAATACACCTTGTCGATGCGTTAGTATTATATGATGGCATGGTACATTCTCTCGTGTAAGGTAAACATGAAGCTGCGCTATCGAAACCCCTCGGCTCTGAACCCCAGCTATTATAATGTAAGGGTGTCTCTACCAATTGATTGGCTTGTGGGAAGAAATATTTACTCCTGGTATTGTAAGTGTACTTTCTTTGAAAAAAAAAGCTTTGCTCCCCTTAAATTAATTTGTTTCTGGAATAAATTGAAAGAGCTGTATCGATGTCTCACCAAAACAACAGTACACATGGCTAGATAAATACAGTACATGTATACTAAATGGCACATGTATGTCATTTTCAAAACAGATTTGCAAGCATTCTTTGCATTGTCTAAGAGAATAAATCAATAAATCAGTCATCCAATCAATAAATAAATGTGATAGTATACTAGCATGATATAGAAATAATATGCAAACTTAACATAGGAATTAGTGGATTTTGTTAGACATGGGGCATAACTCTGCAAAATACTTTCTGACACAACTCATTTTCGATAGGCATCTAGTGTCATTTTCAAAACAGATTTGCAGGCATTCTTCGCATTGTGTAAGAGAATAAATCAATAAATCAGTCATCCAATCAATAAATAAATGTGATAGTATACAAACATGATATAGAAATTATATGCAAACTTAACATAGGAATTAGTGGATTTTATTAGACAAGGGGCATAAATCTGCAAAATACTTTCTGACACGACTCATTTTCGATAGGTCATGTCATGATGACGACAATACCCCTAGGCCAAAGTTGGCCGAGGGGTAAAAACTGTTATGCTAGGGCCTTAAGGCGATAAGGCGTTGAGGTGTTAAGATAGGGTGTTAAGGCGGTACTGCAATTAAACGCAACATTAAAAAGGTTCTGACATGAAGTCATATGTATGGTGGCCGAGAGGGGCCATCGTCACTTCGCCATCGTGCCATAGGTCGATAGAGCGATAGAGCGATGGCGATAGAGCGATAGGGCGATGGCGATAGAGCGATAGAACGATGGCGATAGAGCGATAGAGCGATAGAGCGATGGCGATAGAGCGATAGAGCTATGGCGATAGAGCGATAGAGCGATAGAGCGATGGCGATAGAGCGATAGAGCGATAGCGATAGAGCGATGGCGAAAGAGCGATAGAGCGAAGTACATGACTGCGCATGACTACACCAAAACGAGACAAGTCGACATTTTTTCCTAGCTTTGTGTTCACGGTATTTGTCGGTACAAGATTTTCATGGCGGTCAAAATGAATATCAACGCCATGCATACTAAGAAAAATTCTGTACAAGAAAGCGACTCTGAGTTGATTCAAGGAATGCCATTATGAATATATAAAAAAAAAGATCTTTGATTAATGACACGGAGGGGGAAGGATTGACGCTTATTAATATTCAATTGTTGGAGAACGTTGATAGGATATTATTTTCCTCTCCCCCTATACCCCCACATTGCACAAAGAACGGAATGTCTCAAAGAGCGGAGACCAAGGACTACTTCGTCTCTCCACCCTCAATAATTACGAGGGGTGCCTTGAAATGGGCCAAAAATTAGTAGAGAAACGTGAGAAATAAATCTAAAATGACTGGTTTTTAAATTGCAGTTTTATGCCAAGTACCAACATTTTCTCAGTGGTTTCGTACTAAATGGAATTTAGACTGGTCACAAGGTGACTTTAAGCTATTAGGTCTTGTGTTTACAAACAATTTGGCCGAAAAGGTTGAAAAAATACAAAGATGAATTAAAAGATATTGTCATACTCATAAAGATATGGTCCAAAATAGGATTGACTCCACTAGGACGAAATGTCACTTGGCTTGCTGTTGCCGAAACTCAACCATCTATTTTCCTCTCTTCCAAACCCACCCGAACCACTTATAAATGAATTCCAGAAACGCTGTTTTGAATTTGTTTGGAACTCGAAACCTGATAAATTTTTGAGAAAAAATTCTGTTAAACCAGTTGAACATGGCGGTTTATATAATCCTATTGTTAATATGTAATCCAGGCACAAAATATATCGTGGATTAGGATATTACAAGCTGATAATTCCAAGTGGGGTAATACTTTGAAAATGTATATGCCAAAGAATATAGACCCAATAGGAGTTGGTTCAGCATTCTTAAGAACTAATATTATACCAACGATGGAAAACGTATTTTGGAGGGACACGCTTCTAGCCTGGACAGAATTTCAAATAAAACTAGAGGACTGTCAAACTTTGTCGAATGAAATGTTACAATGAAAAAATTAAGATTGATAATAAAGCTCTACATTTAGGTCACTGGGATGGAAAAGGCGTGCGGTTTGTAAATGATATTTTAGATAATAACGGATTTTTTTGTCATTTGACTCTTTTCAGTCCATTTATAAATGCGCAGCCCATTTTCTGGAATAATTATCAGTATGTCAGGCAAGTAGTATATAAAACTGATATTAACGCAACTTGACCTTTGACCTAAAAAATTTGCATAGTGGGGAGAAAAACTACCTCCGAACACAGGAGAGTTCCAATTTTTGCAAGTCACTGCGCAGGTCAAGTGGTTGCCATGGTGACGTCATTTCCGGTCACGTGACGTTTGGGGCATGTATTCCGCCGCGGTTATGCGCTCGCGGGAAAAAGCCTCCGCGTACAGAAAAATAGTCTGGGGGAAATTCTCCGGCAATCTTCGGCAATCACCGGGGCATTTTGGGGGGGGGAGAGGGGCCCCTGGCGGACCGATTGGGTCGAGTGAGGTGTCAACGTGAAGCGCTCCTCCAGGGCGATCAACCAGTGGGTGGGTGTATGAAAAATTAGAATTTGTGCCAAAAATACAAAAAGCGGAACACAGATTTTACCCCTACAATAGGGGAAAACTCCTATCAATGATGTCCAAAAGGGCTAATGTCGGTCTCTGGCTTATCGGGCCTGCCTATCAAGTCATGGGTGGATGCATGTAACTTGAGCATTTGTCTCCGAAAATATAAAAAGTGGAACTTTACCCCTAAAATCGTGCCTGATTCGCACATTTGCATCTGTACGGGAAAATGCCTGTATGTGTATAGGGGTGGTCATTTTTTGTTGATTTTACTATGGGTTGTGGTGTCTTGTTTTCTTCGTCTCACCACGTAAAACACGACGGGCTGGGTCTCGGAGCTAAGCGGTGAAATTTTTCGAAAAAGTCCCTGCGCGCATGCGTAGTGGTAAATAGTGCTGGGTGGCTGTTTGGGGGTTTAGGTGAGCCCCAAATGGTCCGATGGTGTCGTACGAGGTCTTATTTTAAAACTCTCGTGGAGGAGCATTCGACTGGGCTAATACATCGTTCGCTTTCAATATTCTGCGCATGCGCAGTCTTGCCGTAGTATAGAAAGTAGGCATTTTGTGGGTGCGTGGGAGTGTGCATGGGGTAAAAATGGACCACTATTGGTCCGAATGCGCCGTGGGAGGTGTCATTTTCCAGCACTCGGAGTGTAGACCCCGATTTGATGGATGTCCACAGCATCTATGACGTCATCAGTACAAGTAGTAGCGAAAGTACATGTACTATGTGCCTATACATGTACTATGTGCCTGTGCATGTAATCTGTCCATATACATATACTCTACCAATTTACATTTTTCTTGTCCATGTACTTGTACTCTTGCGGGAACAGCACAGTATCCTGATAATATATACATCGCGGTGATGTGGCGTTAGTCAGTTTATCTGGCTACTACTTCACACATTTATCGTTTTGAATTTTTCTTAATTGTAAGAAATTACATATCAGACTGTATGTTTGTTGTCCATAATAATAACCTAAGTATGTATGACCAGTTATATCCGGGGACCTTTGTTTTACATCCGGGACCTCATCTTACATCCGGGGTTTTCATTGTTTTACATCCGGGACTGTGGTTTTACATCCGGATGCTACAATATATGTCTTGTATTATACAATATATGTCTTGTATTATACAATATCTGTCCAGTATTATTCAATATCCGTCCTGTATTATACAATATATGTCCTGTATTATTCAATATCTGTCCTGTATTATACAATATCTGTCCTGTATTATCTGTGCTGTATTTTACAATATATGTCTTGTATTATACCATATCTGGGCTGTATCATACCATATCTCTCCTATGTTATACAATATCTGTCCTGTGTTATACAATATCTGTCATGTATTGTACCATATATGTCCTGTATTCTGACTCCATCCCACAAAAGCTCCACTTTGACACCTCCCACGAACCATTTGGACCAATAGTGGTCTATCTCTATCCCAAACACATCCCCACGCACCCTCAAAATGCATCCTTTCTTTTTTTTTCTTTTTTTTTTTTATGTACATTTATTGCCACAAACAGATGCCAACAGAGATGATACAGTGAAAAACACACCACCATCAGGTAGAAAAGAAAAAATATCACACATGAACCCATGTATATCGTTCTAAGATTAGTTTCAAGGGCCAAAATACGTAATAGAATAAAAAAAAATGAGAATAAAAATACACAAAGAATAATAATAATAATAAAAAAAAACAATATATCAACGCTTGTACAAATCATTTGTTTCGAAATAACATCAGATAGACGTTCGCATAGAAGAGCGAGGGAACAAAACACATCAGTTAATTAGCTTCAGCCACAGACGCCACTCCTTTTCAAACTGTTCAATTGTTTCGTGCTTCATAGCAATGGACTGTTCTATATTTAAATATTCTTTGATGACATGCTGCAAACCATAAAGATGTAAGGTTTTCCCTTGGCATCTACACTTATAAATATAGTATTTTGCCAGCAGCAGAATGAAATTATGTGGTTTATAATAGGCTTTATTCTTAGTTATTCCGAATAGAATTTCATTTTTAGAGACATTGATAAGAATGTTTATTTTTGAGTAAATCCATTTTCTAAAAGACTCCAATAGATTATCTACTATTATACATCCACCAAATATATGTTGAATAGTTTCAGTCTGCTGGTGACAAAAGGAGCATTTATCATCATTCCTAATTCCCATTTGTAGCAACAGTTTATTAGTGGCTAGGATATGATGATTGATCCTATACTGTAGCCACTGCAATTTTGTGTTCTTACAGCATTTGAAGGGCAGCTGATATATTTTTTTCCATTCATGGGGTAATATAGTTTCGTATTTTTCTTGACTTTTAGGGGTAGTGTTTTTCAACAGAGAAATATAAATGTCTTTACAACCTGTCGGGTGTCTCAATATGATGCGGAGTTTGCTTGGAATATTTAGATTATAAGCCCTGTGTGGTACTGGTTGCAAATTGCAGTGGCTAAAGTAAGTTTTTATTGCATTGCAGACGCCCCAGTATTCTAAAAAATTTGTTTTAACCTCAAATTTGTTTTCAAAAGTTATGTAATCTATAAAGTTACCGTCCTCATCAATCAGGTCACCAATAAAGTGCACACCACGTTTATACCATTTTTTGTAGAAAATGCTCTGTGTATCCACTTTAATAAATTTGGTTAACCAAATATTTGTATAGTATAGATCCTCGGCCGTGAGCGGACGGAAGTTTTCATTAACATTTCTCCAAGCTCGAAGTACGTCAGCCCAAAATAGGTTAGTACATTGATCGCTTATATGAGTTAGATAGTCATCTCCTTTATAAACAAGATCATGAAAAGTAGATATCGATATTTCAAACAACTCCTTGTACTGACTTTCCTGTGACAGTAGTCTACGGATCCAGGTTGTTTTAAGAGCCGTTATGAAATGTTGCAAATTAGTCATTTTTAACCCCCCGTTCTCGTAGTCTTGGCAAAGAATGTCCCTTTTAATTCTGTCTTGTTTTGAATGCCAAATAAACGAGTAAAATAAAGTTAAGTTTTTTTACGTAGTCATTTGGAGGATTTGGGAGGGCAATAAATAGGTGGTTGAGTTTTGATATAATCATTGTTTTTAATACTGTAATTCTTCCTAGTGGTGTCAACCTTCGTTTTGACCATTGATCTAGTTCCAACTGTATTTCTTTTACTCTTTTGTCATAATTCAGCGAAATCATCGAATCCAAGTTACAAGAAAATAATATTCCGAGATGAGTAAAGTTAGACTGTTCCCAGTTAAGCTTATATCTGTGATTAAATGTCTCTCCTCCAAATTTTTTGCATCCTATCCACATAGATCTTGTTTTTGTGATATTTAGTTTCAAACCTGAAAGTAAGGCGTATGTATCTAAAGTTAACAGTGCTTCCTTTAGTGAATTTTCAGAACCGTCGAGAAGTAATGCTGTGTCGTCTGCGTACTGTGAAATCTTAGATTCGCTGTTTCCTATTTTTATTCCCTTTATGTTTGTATTGCCCTTAATCAGTATTGATAAAATTTCGGCACATAGCAGAAAGATATAAGGTGACAGAGGGTCCCCTTGTCTGCATCCTCTGGATATCTCAAAAAACCTGGAGAGGAAACCACTCTGCATCACCGCGGACTTGGCTTTTTTGTAAAAAACAGATATCCATGTTTTAAGCGATTTTCCAAAGTTGAATATGTCCAATACCTGATTAATAAAAGACCAAGAAACCGAGTCAAACGCTTTTTCGAAGTCAATGAGGAGAAGAAGACCGGGTATATTATTGCGTTCTGTGCATTCCATTATGTCATAAATTAATCGTGTATTCTCACCGATATACCTACCGCTCATAAACCCAGACTGGCTCTCTGATATCAGTTTGTTTAAAAAATGCATCCTTTCTATAGTACGACCAGACTGCGCATGCGCAGAATATTGAAAACGGACGATACATTAGTTCAGTCGGATGCTCCTCTACGAGAGCTTCAAAATAAAACCTCTTGCGACACCATCGGACCACTAAGGGGTCACCTAGACCCCAAAACGGCCACCCAGCACCATTTAACCACTACGCATGCGCGCAGTGACTTTTTAAAAAAAATTACCGCTTAGCTTCGGGACCCCGCCCATCGTGTTCTACGTGGTGAGACGTGAGAAACAAGATCTCACAACCCATATCGCAATGAACATGTGTGATTTGCCAAGTATGGACCTATCCACTAAGCCATTAGGCCTATAGGCCTATCCATACCTCCGTGAACTTTTCGGAAAATTTCACCGCTTAGCTTCGGGAACCCGCCCATGTGTTCTACGTGGTGAGACGTGAAAACCCCATAGTAAAATCCACAAAAAATGACCACTCTTATACCCATATAGGTATTTTCCCGTACAGATGCAAATGTGCGAATCAGCCCCTATTTTAGGGGTAAAGTCCTTGTTCCGCTTTTTATGTTTTCGGGACAAATCCTAATTTTACATACACCCACCAATGACTTGATCGCCCTGGAGGAGCGCTTCACTTTGACACCTCACTCAACCCAATCGGTCCACTAGGGGGCCCTCTCGCTCCCAAAATGTCCCGAAGATTGCCGGAGAATTTCCCTCAGCTCTCCGCGTATTTGGGACTACTTTTTCTGTCCACGGAGGCTTTTCCCCGCGACTGCATCACCGCCGACGGCTTCACCGCGGAAGAATACATGCCCCAAAGGTCACGTGACCGGAAGTGACGTCACCATGGCAGCCACTTGACCTGCGCAGTGACCTGTAAAAATTGGAACTCTTCTGTGTTCGGAGGTAGTTTTTTCTCCCCAATATGCACATTTTTTAGGTCCAAGGTCAAGTTGCGTCAATATCAGTTTTATATACTACTCAAGCAGTAAGGAAAGCAGCAAACAACATGAGAGTTGGACTATTACAGAAACAATATATGATACCGTTGATACTGCCCCCTATTTCACTATTAATAAGTGGGGGGAAAAGGCTGTAAAATGTTATATAGAAATCTCTTGACCTTTAGATTTACTTTACTAAATAGTTCCTGGAAAAAATTATAGTGATTCGGAGTGGTATATATGGAATAATAATGTAACAAAGAGATGTGAAATATAAATGGTTTCGATACAGAATTATTAACCGAATATTGACTACCAACATTTTTGCACATAAACTTTACCCTGATATATCTAACTTATGTACATTTTGTAGCAAAGTTCCAGAGACTATTATTCATCTCTTTTGGGAATGTGAACATATCTATACCCTTGATGGAGTTTACTGGAAAATTGGTTCGCTTCGGCGGTTGTTCCAATTATATTTTCTCCAGAAAAAGTTATACTTGGTCTTTTACAAACCAGAAATCAGCCACTCAACTACTGTATTTCTATTATTAAATTTTCTATATATAAAATGAAAGTAGTTAAAAATCCCTTGGTTGAAAAGTGTTCAAAACGCTTTAAATGTGCGTACGAAACCGATAAATATTTCCAGTATAAGAACTGCGAATGGCGCTTGTTTTACCAGTATTGGTCATCGCTGCATTTACTGTTTAGACTCTTATGATGTTGTTTGCGTAGATAAATCGAGGTGTAATGACGATGTATCTGTTTGTTATATAACATGAGTTTCTAATTACAAATACAGCCATTTTTGTTTAGTACGATAAAATATTGTATGTACAATGTGTATTACCTAACAAAACCAAATAAAATATAAAAAAAAATCAGTGTTTGTTCTATGCGATTTAGTGTTAAGTCCAGCCATGATCAGCACAATCTTAATGAATTATCAGTTTCATATGACATCCGCCTTTCTTTTTCGATAAAAACGCGGAAATGGCCGCGTTCGGCACCCACAACTTCAAATAATTCAACTTACGCATCGACGGACGAATTGGTCTTTTCTTTCAGAGGAGTTAGAAGTTGAATTTGACGAAAAATTACGAGACTATGGGTAAATCAGATCACCAATATTTTAGAGGGGGGGGGGGAGAGTGACCTCTTCTATTTCGATTCTACGTTGATTTTTTAACAAGCGTTGATCAGCATTAATTACAAAACTTGATTTCAAATGTTCCAAATGTATATGTTCACCAGACAGCGAATATCACTGCTTTATTTATTAGATTCTTATGTCGATCTTTTAGCCAATGTTTATTATTTTAGCCCATATACAATAAAACTTATCGGTCTATCTCTCTGTGTTATCTGTGTAATCTTTGTGGTATGCCGCTGGCCCCTATAATATTCATGAATCCGTATGAATATGCATGATTATGTGACATGCGCAGTCATGTACTTCGCTTTATCGCTCTATCGCCATCGCTCTATCGCTCTATCGCCATCGCTCTATCGCTCTATCGCCATCGCTCTATCGCCATCGCTCTATCGCTCTATCGCCATCGCTCTATCGCTCTATCGCCATCGCTCTATCGCCATCGCTCTATCGCTCTATCGCTCTATCGCCATCGCTCTATCGCTCTATCGCCATCGCTCTATCGCTCTATCGCCATCGCTCTATCGCTCTATCGCTCCATCGCTCTGTTTTTTGACGTACGATGGCGAAGTGACGATGGCCCCTCTCGGCCACCATACATATGACCCCACAGACAAATATACTGACTGCATATTTCTGAAACACCACAAAGAATCAAACGTGATCCCTGTGATGATTTGTACCACAGCAACGGTTTGATTGTAACTGTTCATGTGAACACATTTGACATGACCACACGGCTCCTAGCACCGGCTTGAGCGGTATTAGATCCAGTCGGACGGCCCTGCATGAGTGCTTCATACCGTTACCCCACACGACCAATTTGGACCAATTTTACTCCACCTAGACCCCAAAACGTCCACCCAGATATGCCTATGCATCATCCCAGCTAGCAGAACGATGTCGGATCAACGTCTGCAATGGTCGCCACTGTCGCCGTCGGAATGTCGACTATTTGTTAACGTTGGTATTGCGTCGGGAATATCGCCGTCTGTTTGCCAACGTTGTGCCGACATTGGTAAATTGACGAGTATGTATAGTCAGTTTTACAATGTCGGTATAACGTTGTGGAATCGACGGTGTATTTCCAACCCCTATCCGACGGCATTTTGGGTGCTATGTAGGGGTGTGTTTGGGATAGAGATGGACCGCAATGGGTTCGAATGGGTCGTGGAAGGTGTCAAAGTGAAGCTTGTGTGAGGTAGAGTCAGAATAGCGTGTTTTTGAATGCAAGTTGCGTCAATCTGCGCATGCGCAGTTGGTTGTAGTAAGTAAAGTGGCCATTTTGGGGGTGCGTGGAGGGGTGTTTGGGGTAGAGAGGGCCCATCCTTGGTCCGAATGCGTCCTGGGAGGTGTCATGTTGTAGCTCTCGGGGTGTACATTCCGATTGGAGGGATGTCCGCGTCATCTGTGACGACATCGGTGACGTCATCGGTACGAGTAATAGCGAAAGTGGTTATTTTAGGGAAGTGCAGGTAGGTATTTGGGGTAGAGAGGGACCATCCTTGGTCCGAATGCGTCCTGGGAGGTGCCATGTTGTAGCTCTCGGGGTGTACATCTCCATTTTAGGGATGTTCGCTTCATCTGTGACGTCATCGGTGACGTCATCGGTACGAGTAGTAGCGAAAGTGGACATTTTGGGGCAGTGAAGGAAGGTGTTTGGGGTAGAGAGGGACCATCCTTGGTCCGAATGCGTCGTGTGGGGTGTCATGTTGTAGCTCTCGGGGTGTACATTCCGATTTGAGGGATGTTCGCTTCATCTGTGACGTCATCGGTACGAGTAGTAGCGAAAGTGGGCATTTTGGGGCAGTGAAGGAAGGTGTTTGGGGTAGAGAGGGACCATCCTTGGTCCGAATGCGTTCTGGGAGGTGTCACCTTGTAGCTCTCGGGGTGTACATTCCGATTGGGGGCATGTCCGCGTCAGCTGTGACGTCATCGGTGACGTCATCGGTACGAGTAGTAGCGAAAGTGGGCATTTTGGGGCAGTGAAGGAAGATATTTGGTGTAGAGAGGAACCATCCTTGGTCCGAATGCGTCATGGGAGGTGTCATTTTGTAGCTCATAGGGTGTAGACCCCGATTTGAGGGATGTTCGCGTCATGTGTGACGTCATCGGTGACGTCATCGGTACGAGTAGTAGCGAAAGTGGACATTTTGGGGCAGCGAAGGAAGGATTAGTAGTATAAAAGCGCATGTCGAGTCCTATTGAACTTGCCGCGCAATGATCAATGAGTGTATGCATGTGTGTGTGTGTGTATGTGTGTGTGTGTGTGTGTGTATGCGTGTATGTGTGTATGCGTGATGTGGCGGTGATTACGATTATAGATTAACCCGGGAAGGATGGGCATGTCCATTTGGACCAATCCGCGGTCGAAAACACATACATGGTGCACCCTGTACCCTATAGCCCGTAGGGCATAGGGTACCCAGGGATACCAGGAACTGACGCTAGCAATACCGGAAAAAAATTGCGCGCCGGGGTCAAAGGTCAGTTCCTGGTATCCTTAGGTACCCTATGCCCTACGGGCTATAGGGTACAGGGTGCACCATGTATGTGTTCTCGACCGCGGATTGGTCCAAATGGACCTGCCCATCCTTCCCAGGTTAATCTAGAATCCTACCAAGCTCGTAATCACCGCCACATCACGCATACACACATACACGCATACACACACACACACACACACACACACACACACACAAACACACCTACACGCCTATACACACACACACGAAAGCACTCACACGCGTACACGCACTCATACACGCACACACACACGCTCACACACACACACACACACACACACATGCACACAGAAATACACAGTTCAAATTTAATAATTTGATACAGTATTTATATATAATTGGTATAGCTAGCATATATTAACGTTGAAAAGTTACGAGAAAGCTGTTAGATTAAATTAATATAGCGTAGACAGACGCCCGACGATACTGGTGCTTTAGAACAACAAGGGGAATAACTGTGTTACTCAGCCGGAAGTTCGCGCGCCTGTTGTTCTGACCGCGCGCGTATGAATATAGCCATATTTCAAGCAAGCTCGGCAGGGATGGCATTAGGTGTCGATGCCTAAAACGAGTGGATATTTGCTTTCACGGTTTATGCGTACAGCTCCGAGATGAAATTCGGATCGATTTGCACAAGAAGGTGAAGATTTGTTTCGTAATTTAAGACGTTGGGCACACCGGTTCTCGTCAGATCACCGAAGTTAAGCAGCGTTGAGCTCGGTCAATACTTGGATGGGTGACCGGGTGCTGTACTGACTGGGCTGATCAGTGTCCAGAATAATAGGAACTGTGGACACTCTCGTGTTCTGGCACATGTAGGCACCGTCGTGATATGACTGAAACAATGTTGAAAACGACGTTGCGCAATCTGGCCGTAGTATAGAAAGCAGGCATTTTGGGTGCTATGTAGGGATGTGTTTGGGATAGAGATGGACCGCAATGGGTTCGAATGGGTCGTGGAAGGTGTCAAAGTGAAGCTTGTGTGAGGTAGAGTCAGAATAGCGTGTTTTTGAATGCAAGTTGCGTCAATCTGCGCATGCGCAGTTGGTTGTAGTAAGTAAAGTGGCCATTTTGGGGGTGCGTGGAGGGGTGTTTGGGGTAGAGAGGGCCCATCCTTGGTCCGAATGCGTCCTGGGAGGTGTCATGTTGTAGCTCTCGGGGTGTACATTCCGATTGGAGGGATGTCCGCGTCATCTGTGACGACATCGGTGACGTCATCGGTACGAGTAATAGCGAAAGTGGTTATTTTAGGGAAGTGCAGGTAGGTATTTGGGGTAGAGAGGGACCATCCTTGGTCCGAATGCGTCCTGGGAGGTGCCATGTTGTAGCTCTCGGGGTGTACATCTCCATTTTAGGGATGTTCGCTTCATCTGTGACGTCATCGGTGACGTCATCGGTACGAGTAGTAGCGAAAGTGGACATTTTGGGGCAGTGAAGGAAGGTGTTTGGGGTAGAGAGGGACCATCCTTGGTCCGAATGCGTCGTGTGGGGTGTCATGTTGTAGCTCTCGGGGTGTACATTCCGATTTGAGGGATGTTCGCTTCATCTGTGACGTCATCGGTACGAGTAGTAGCGAAAGTGGGCATTTTGGGGCAGTGAAGGAAGGTGTTTGGGGTAGAGAGGGACCATCCTTGGTCCGAATGCGTTCTGGGAGGTGTCACCTTGTAGCTCTCGGGGTGTACATTCCGATTGGGGGCATGTCCGCGTCAGCTGTGACGTCATCGGTGACGTCATCGGTACGAGTAGTAGCGAAAGTGGGCATTTTGGGGCAGTGAAGGAAGATATTTGGTGTAGAGAGGAACCATCCTTGGTCCGAATGCGTCATGGGAGGTGTCATTTTGTAGCTCATAGGGTGTAGACCCCGATTTGAGGGATGTTCGCGTCATGTGTGACGTCATCGGTGACGTCATCGGTACGAGTAGTAGCGAAAGTGGACATTTTGGGGCAGCGAAGGAAGGATTAGTAGTATAAAAGCGCATGTCGAGTCCTATTGAACTTGCCGCGCAATGATCAATGAGTGTATGCATGTGTGTGTGTGTGTATGTGTGTGTGTGTGTGTGTGTATGCGTGTATGTGTGTATGCGTGATGTGGCGGTGATTACGATTATAGATTAACCCGGGAAGGATGGGCATGTCCATTTGGACCAATCCGCGGTCGAAAACACATACATGGTGCACCCTGTACCCTATAGCCCGTAGGGCATAGGGTACCCAGGGATACCAGGAACTGACGCTAGCAATACCGGATAAAAATTGCGCGCCGGGGTCAAAGGTCAGTTCCTGGTATCCTTGGGTACCCTATGCCCTACGGGCTATAGGGTACAGGGTGCACCATGTATGTGTTCTCGACCGCGGATTGGTCCAAATGGACCTGCCCATCCTTCCCAGGTTAATCTAGAATCCTACCAAGCTCGTAATCACCGCCACATCACGCATACACACATACACGCATACACACACACACACACACACACACACACACACACAAACACACCTACACGCCTATACACACACACACGAAAGCACTCACACGCGTACACGCACTCATACACGCACACACACACGCTCACACACACACACACACACACATGCACACAGAAATACACAGTTCAAATTTAATAATTTGATACAGTATTTATATATAATTGGTATAGCTAGCATATATTAACGTTGAAAAGTTACGAGAAAGCTGTTAGATTAAATTAATATAGCGTAGACAGACGCCCGACGATACTGGTGCTTTAGAACAACAAGGGGAATAACTGTGTTACTCAGCCGGAAGTTCGCGCGCCTGTTGTTCTGACCGCGCGCGTATGAATATAGCCATATTTCAAGCAAGCTCGGCAGGGATGGCATTAGGTGTCGATGCCTAAAACGAGTGGATATTTGCTTTCACGGTTTATGCGTACAGCTCCGAGATGAAATTCGGATCGATTTGCACAAGAAGGTGAAGATTTGTTTCGTAATTTAAGACGTTGGGCACACCGGTTCTCGTCAGATCACCGAAGTTAAGCAGCGTTGAGCTCGGTCAATACTTGGATGGGTGACCGGGTGCTGTACTGACTGGGCTGATCAGTGTCCAGAATAATAGGAACTGTGGACACTCTCGTGTTCTGGCACATGTAGGCACCGTCGTGATATGACTGAAACAATGTTGAAAACGACGTTAAATCCTACTCACTCACTCACTCACTCACTCGTAATTTAAGAACAGCACCCGCTCAACTTAAATTGCGCCAGGATACGTGAGTGAATCGGCCGACGACTGAATCTCGTGGTTGTTTCACGCGATTTGTAGATACTACGCTTACGCTGAAGCTTTTGGTACAGGTATTGAATTTTTGATTGAGGAATATATATGTCATTGTTTATTTGTGAAATTTCCAGATTATAATTGTTTTGAAGATATAACAAAAAAACATTTTCCTCACTTCGTGTATGCTATTTGCCATTACTCGTCAGCTTAAACGCTCTCGATATTGGTGAAATGTGAGTAGTAGTAGTTGATTTCATCCGTCTAATTGTATAACGAAAGATCAGTTCTAAACAAGTATTAAGCGGTTCTACATTGACAAGGCGAGAATACCTGTTTGTAACTCGACACACCAATTGAAGCTTTCAGGAGTTTATTTTCGACTGTACCAAACGAGTCACCTTAAATGAACCTCGTGCTTGATGATTAAATCAGCTGCTGCGAACTTGATGCATTATGTATATCTGTCAATTAAACGGAGGATGTTCAATTATCATTATATCGACATCGCAGATGCAATACGACATGAAGTTAATTTACAACGAAAAATACATTTGCGGGCCGTCATGGAAAGACCGTGCAATGGTACCAACATTTTAGTTCCTTCAGTTGTATTTCCAAGAAGGAGTTATTTTAGAACTAATTGTCTTTAACTTCCAAATGCAAATACAAAAGGATAACCACTTTGCTTTACCTATTTTTTATTAGTAAATTCGGCTGAAAATCGAGCAATTATGCATTGACTGGTCAGTCGGATACTATATATTTTCTTTTTCCCCTCCCCCTTCACTGCTTTACGCAAATCCCCAAAACATACACACGCATACACGCACAGGCACACACACACGCGCGCACACTCTCATTGGGCCTTGTGCCGCTAGGTCAAAAGGGATCGAAATGCGCTTTTATACTACTAATCCTTCCTTCACTACCGAAGATGTCACGGAGGTCACCGTAGAGACACGGAGATCCATCCGGGTTTACACGGGAACAGCCGGGTAGATTCACAGATGACGTGAACATCCCTCAAATCGTGGTCTGCACCCCGAGAACTACAAGATGACACCCCACAGGGCGCATTCGGACCAACAGTGGTTCATGTCTACACCAAATTAGGCGCGACCCATACAAGGTCCAGTTTTCGACACCAGATGACCACATTTCGACAAAATGGTCAGTTTTCGACACCGGACGTGCCGCCATCTTGAACCAGAAGGCAGACACCACCATCTTGGATATGTCCCATAATGCACTCGGTCAAAATATTCGCTTCTGATTGGCTGAGGGCAGCGCCCCACGCATCCGAAAGTGAGCGCCCCATAAATGAGAGGCAATTTTCATTTTTCATACGAGAGCCCACATGGTCCATTTGACCCGGGGATGGTCAACCACTCAACAAACCTACAGGAATCCCCAAATGCCTGCTTTTTATACGACGACCAGACTGCGCAAGTGCAAAATGATGAAAACGGACGATACATTAGTCCAGTCGGATCCCACTCACTCACTCACTCACTCACCGTCGTTAGTGCGTCCATGCGTTAAGACGGGCGTTGGGGACGCCTCACGGGCGTTGTGCACGCCTCACTCACTCACTCACTCACACTCACTCACTCACTCAAACGCGAGCATAGACTCACACGCACTGCGGATGTCAACGCCCGGTGGTGGTGGTAGCTTCCGTGGGATGGAGCTCTTGAAGCTCCAAAAACTCTTTGAGCTCGGAGCTCTGGGGCTCTTAGAACTCGGCGCATGCACACACGCACACAGACACAGGCGCATACACACACTCACGCCTCAGACGCATACACAAACACGCATACACACACGCATACAGACGTATACACACACATACGCGCGCGTACACACACACATACACACATTGCGCATTGCGCCGCAAGGGAAATAGGGCTCGAAATGCGCTTTTATACTACTAATCCATCCCTCACTGCCACAAAATTGCCACTTTCGCTACTATTCGTACTGAGGACGTCACCGATGACATCACAGATGATGCGGACATCCTTCAAATCAGGGTCTATACCCCGAGAGCTACAACATGACACCTCCCACGACGCATTCGGACCAAGGATGGTTCCTCTCTAGCCAAATACCTACCTGTACTGCCCCAAAATGTCAACTTTGGCTACTACTCCTACTGATGACGTCACCGATGACGTCAGAGATGACGGGAACATCCCTCAAACCGGGATGTACACCCCGAGAACTACAACATGACACCTCCCACGACGCATTCGGACCCAGGATGGCCCTTCTCTACCCCAAATACCTTTCTTCACTGCCCCAAATTGTCCACTTTCGCGACTACTCCTACTGATGACGTCACCGATGACGTCACAGATGACGCGAACATCCCTCAAATCGGGGTCTACACCCTAAGAGCTACAAAATGACACCTCACACGACGCATTCGGACCAAGGATGATCCCTCTCTACACCAAATACCTTCCTTCACTGCCCCAAAATGTCCACGTTCGCTACTACTCGTACCGATGACGTCACAGATGATGAGGACATCGGGGTCTATACCCCAAGAGCTACAAAATGACACCTCCAACGACGCATTCGGACCAAAGATGGTCCCTCTCTACCCCAAATACCTATCTGTGCTGCCCCAAAATGCCCACTTTTGCTACTACTCGTACTGATGACGTCACAGATGACGCGAACATACCTCAAATCAGGATCTATACCCCGAGAGCTACAAAATGACACCTCCCCCGACACAATCGGACCAAGGATGGTGCCTCTCTACCCCAAATACCTTCCTGTACTTCCCTAAAATGACCACTTTCGCTAATACTCGTACCGATGACGTCACCGATGACGTCACAGATGAAGCGAACATCCCTAAAATGGAGATGGGCACCCCGAGAGCTACAACATGACACATTCCAGGGCGCATTCGGACCAAGGATGGTCCCTCTCTACCCCAAATACCTTCCTGTACTGCCCCAAAATGGTCACTTTACTTACTACAACCAACTGCGCATGCGCAGATTGACGCGACTTGCATTCAAAAACACGCCATTCTGACTCTACCCCACACAAGCTTCACTTTGACACCTTCCACGACCCATTCGAACCCATGGCGGTCCATCTCTATCCTGAACATACACCCACACACACACACCCAAAATGCATGTTTTCTATACTACGGCCAGACTGCGCATGCGCAGACCATTGATCACGGACGAACCATTAGCCAAGTGGGATGCTCCTCCACGAGAGCTTCAAAATAAGACCTCATACGACATCATAGGATCATTAGGGGCTCACCTAGACCCCAAAACGTCCACCCGGTATGGGCCTATACCCCCATAGCCATGCAGTATAGGCCTATGGGCCTACCCAGGCCTCGGTGAACTTTTTCCAAAAATTTCACCGTTTCGCTCGGGGACCCTTCCCATCGTGTTCTAAATGACGAGACGTGAAAAACAAATCCAAACAGCCCATATCACAATGAACGTGTGTGAATTTTCCAGGTTGAACCTATACCCCCATATAGCCAGTATGGGACTATATACAGACCTCGGTGACTTTTTCCAAAAATTTCACCGTTGCGCTCCGAGACCCTTCCCATCGTGTTCTAAATGACGAGACGTGAAAAACAAATCCAAACAGCCCATATCACAATGAACGTGTGTGAATTTCCCAGGTTGGACCTATACTCCCCATATAGCCAGCCTATAGGCCTATATACAGACCTCGGTGACTTTTTCCAAAAATTTCACCGTTTCGTGCCAGGACACTTCCTATCATGTTTGTCTTGACGAGACTAAGAAAACAAATCCAAACAACCATACCGCAAATGTATAGAAGTAGGTTTCCCAGTGGGACAAACATTGGACCTATACCCTCATAACCCGTATATGGGTCTATATGGGGCTATATACAGACCTCGAACTTTTTTCAAAAATTTCATCGTTTCGTGCCGGGGCACTTCCTATCATGTTTGTCTTGACAAGACTAAGAAAACAAATCCAAACAACCATACCGCAAATGTCTAGAAGTAGGTTTCCCAGTGGGACAAACATTGGTCCTATACCCCCAGTATGGGACTATATAGGTCTCCCTGAACTTTTTCCAAAAATTTCAACGATTCGCTCCGCGACACTTCCTATCATGTTTGTCTTGACGAGACTAAGAAAACGAGACCCCACAACCTATTCCGCAAATGTCGAGAAGTAGGTTTCCCAGGATGGTCCTATACCCCCCATACCCCATATAGGCATTTTCCCGTAATTTAGGATAGAGTCCGTGTTCCGTATTTTTTCAGGAAAATTTTTACATACACCCACCCTGGAACTAGTGAGAGATAACTCTATTGATAGGCAAGCCCCGTTAAGTCCAGGGACCAATATTAGCTCTTTTGGCTAGGGTTGATAGGTGTTTTCCCCTATTTTAGGGGTAAAGTCCGTATTCCGCTTTTTTTCTGGAGAAAGTTTTACATACACCCACACATGACTGGATGCCCCTTCACATAGGCTTCACATTGATACCTCATACAACTCCATTGGCCCATTAGGGGCTCCCCGGCCTAGATCCCAAAACGTCTATTTCCATACCCTTTTCCCACAATTTCCTGTCTGCGCATGCGTAGAATGAAGCTAGTTCAACCCCCCTCTCATAGGCTTCACATTGATACCTCACTCGACCCAATCGGACCAATAGTGGCTCCCCTAGATCCCAAAACGTCTATTTCCATACCCTTTTTCCACAATTCCCTGCCTGCGCATGCGCAGAATGGTGACAACGCCCGAGCCGCTAGTCCAGTCAGATGCCCCTTCACGAATGCTTCACTTTGATACCTCACTCGACCCCATCGGACCATGCAGCGTATTTGTAGTCTAGGGACTACTTTTTCTCCGCGGACGCTTTTTCCCGCGACCGCATCACCGCCAGACCGCATCACCACGGAGGAATACATGCCCAGGAACCTTTTTCCGGAACTACTTTTGACCTTGAGCTGGTGGCGCCCCCTGGCGGAACTCCCTCCCCTCTTGGGGAGATGACGGGGAGTTCCCTATACCTTTAACCTGGAAACAGCGCTCCCTGATGGATGCAAGAGTTATCTCCTCCGGCAAAATACGGCTTTAAATCAGTAATATACTACTACTGACCATCTCAACGTTGATGGTACGAGTGCGGACATGGAGATACAACACATATCACGAATCGTTAGATTCTTGGTATGTGCTTTAGAATGGGTTTATAGCCAGAAGAATTTTCTGTGAAGTCATGTGGCTCTGTCGTTATGTCGGCACCTCTTCCCACTTCCCTTACGTGTGTTGTAATTGTAATCGACCGTCTCAACCTAGATGATCGAGTGTAATTTCCACAAGAACAATTTTTTTTTCGAGAATTGTTCAATATGCACAGTACAGTTTTGAATTCAAAATCCAAGGGCTTTTTTGAAGGTTGAAAGTTACAGAGATTTTTCGTGCTGCGCGATATCAGGACGGCCATGATCTATTGCACTGAAAGCCTATACCGTTAATTGGATGAACAGTTTGGTGGCCATGTTGGATTGAGCTAGTTTAGTGAAAGGTGTTCTTCTCTAAAACGGTTAGACCGATTGATCTGAAACTTGGCATACGCGATCCTTGGTCCAAACCAAGATATATATGTTATATGACAAGACGATATGTGAAATGAAAATGACCGCCGCAGACCAATCAACATAGAATGTTTCGTCGTTGGTATGAATGTTTGAGGTCAAGAATTTTTAAGGCGAAAGAGATCAGTTCTATGCATTACGATATGGCGATGAACAATATGCAAACAATATGTTTGTAGTTCACGGGGTTTTGCCGCCATCTAGAATTTTGTGAAAACCGTTACAAAATTGCAAGGGCTTATTTGCGCCATCATGATAGACTGAATAGCGAAGATTAATAATTGTCTGCATGGTGCAGCTGTCCAGGAGGAAGCCCTTACAACTGCTCACAGTTCTAGTTATTGTTGAGTTTGTTGTCACAAATGGTTGTCTTCCGCGTGCCTAGATTGACAATTAAGCCATTAGGAAGAAATAAAAAAAAAACGGACATGGTCTGAAAAAATTCAACTGGTCAGCTTTTCTGGTTAAAATCGCTCTTCTCATATTAGTGAATTATATGAAACTTTCAACCAAAATAGCATCACAGTTAATAATGTTTTTATTCTTATTAAACAGCCTCAGATAAAACATGTTTCATATTCAGGTTATTGTTTGAAAGTGTTTACAGACGATTTAATATCAGTGTATGCATGCTCATTCTCTTGCTGCGTGTTCATTTCAATCATATTCTAGTACCGGTAGTCCGAACATTGTACCACATATCCAAGGTCATAAATGCAGGATTATAAAATATGTCGGTATTCAATGTACGAAAATCTAAATTTTAATAAGCAATCAACGTTAATTTAGTCATCTTTGAATACAATTCCTTCGCTTCACTTTTACTCGATTATGCAAGCATACCATGAAATTGGTTAGATATATGATGCGAATAATTGAGGGTGGACCCGCTTTTGGGTGACAAAGTTCACAACGTTTACGAAATACCGGTAGGCAAGAAGATCAATCTCTGCATCCATAGATTGTAGGTTAGAAATGGGTCGTCCTCTCATAATAACACATGAACAGTTTGATGTTTCGATTGCCGACTGTTTTGGGGTGAGGGAACACTCGATTGTTCTTATTCCGACTGTCTTCACTATCCCAATCGAAATATTCCTCGTGGGCAGTCATCTTGTAAACCTTCTGACAACCTTGACCTTTAAGCGGGAATAGGTAGAACGGTTTATGTATTGGAAGCTTGATCTCCGCCGCTGTGCTGCCCGTAGTTTTGCAGCAAAAGAATACTTGGGTGTTTCTGTTATAAACACCGTCGGGTAGTTCACCAGAAACGCGATTTTTATTGTTGTCATCTTCATCGTCCCAGTAAATAGACCCTTTACTCATACCTTGAGCGCATCCATTCTTAGCAAATGTACAGTATTTACCGTTCGGCCATGGCTGTCCGTTTCCGTAGACATTCTTCATGCAAAACTTCCATTCCATATTGTTGGCACCCCAATGTCCATCCATATGAAGCGGGTTTGACCAGGTATTTCTGCTCCTACTGTCTTCTGTGTCATGATATCTCCCCCCAGTTGCCCAACTTCCTACCGTGCCAGATGCCCAACTTCCTACCGGGCAACCGGTGGTTTTCACTCGAACTAAACCATACGTTTGTTTTGGCCAAATCCTCAAGCTTTCAGACCTGAGGGAATTGAAGACGGTCGAGTCCTGTTCGGTAAGTCGTTTAATAGCGAGTTCTTCAACGCTCGATGTCGGTTTCCCTTTGATACCCAAAGCGAAAATCCAAACCTCGTATCCCGCAAACTGCATCTCTATCACGGTGTTAGCAAAAGAATCTACCTTTTCCCAAAACTTCTCTTCGGAAATTGGCAACAAGTCGATGAACACATTTATGATAGACTTGGGAGTGAATATTCTCCTTCCAATAACCATATTATGGAGGCTAGTGAGAATCTGGTCCACACCATCAGCGCTAAGGGACAACACAGCGTCGGCCCAGACATTAGCCTCGCTGAAATCACTCAAACGTGAATCTTTATCAGTGAAGAATATCAGTCTTTCCAAGTACCGACCATAGAGCGCTGCGAGTCTGTCCCACTGTGTGTTTCCTGTAGTAGCACGGGGAATCCTCGAGCTAGAAAGCTGTCGCTGGTTTTGCTGAATTTTCTTCCTGAAGAAACTGACCTGGTCCGAGACTTGTATCTTGTTTAGATTAACATTAACCAAGCGTAACTTCTGACTGGCTTCTCTGATTGCTGATGAGTCGGAACCAGACCTTAACTTTTCTGCAATTTTGGCTACTCTCTTAAGCTCAGGTAAAATACTGGTAGCCTTAGGCAGTGACGGTGTCGGTCTCGGTGACGGTGTCGGTGGTCTTATCGTGAATTTGAATCTCTTTCGTAGCTCGTCAATAATGCTTGGTCCGTCTATCGAAAAACGTCTCTTGGCGAGTATATCTGTAGAATATAAATAACAAAGGTATTATCTAGAGCAAAATGAAATGAATAAGCAATGACACATGTTTTGGATGATATGTACAGTGCTGTGCTTATAATCCTATAACCCGGCCCTTCGCCATAGGCGTAGCAGGGACGTCGGAAGCAAATTGAAAGTGGTACGACCCCTATCATAGCACTTTAGACCTTCTAGGCCTCGGAAGCTCCTGGGGTTTAGATCGCCAGAGACGCGATCCCCTCACTAGCGAAAAGGGGAATGACAGTTTGCGAAGGAGCAAACCGACCAAGCAGGTGGACAATCAGAAAGTTAGAAAGACAATCAGAAAGTTAGCGCTTTAAGAAAATGTCACTAAAATGGCGCTCACAGAGTGCACATGAACAGTGTTTTGTTTCCGATAGGATACACATCAGAACTGTGTAAAACTGTTTTTCGGTGATATAACAGGAAACGTGTATAAGGCGCTATTGAGCTCTTCTTTTAACCATAGCTCGTATAAACCGGGAAAGGTAGCATGCAGTCAGAAACAACCTAGCGTGTACGGCGAATTGGACAAGCGAACAGCAAACTCGTATGGAGAAAACTAATTTCTTGTTGCGTTGATAAAATCACCTCAACTTAAACGGCATCATGCATATGATCGTCATGTTACTCTTCACGATCGAAGTCGGTGCTCAGAGCCGCTAACAAATCCCCTGGTCCTCTGGACCGATCAGAGTCTTCCTCAACTTGAAAGCTATCAAAACTACTTAGTTCTAGTTTGTTTTTATTTTGTGTTTCCTTATTTCCTTATTCATTTTTTTCTTTCTTTCTTTCTTTCCGTTTTTTGTTTTTGCGCAATAGTGGTACGGCCATGGCCGTTCCGCTTCCGGTAGAAGGGCGGTGGCCCTGGGAGGGGGACAGAAGTGTCTTTTCGCCCCCCCCCCCCCAATCAAGGTTTTCTGGTCGACAACTCGACTAGCATGGAAATTATGTTACTGCCAGAAAGCTCTCAGAATACTCCAGATCACTGGGAATGAACTCTAGAACCCAGAAATTTTCCGGGTGGCATTTTCCAGGACCCAACACAAAGCGTGACGCGCCTTTGTCGCGTATTGCTATGATGGTATTTGGAGATAGTCTCCCATACGTAAGATAATCTTCCTACGCCACTGTTTGTATATGTACGAAAGAAAGAGAGAAAATCCTACTTAGTAACGTAACTAAAGCAGTGACAAATATATTGCTCACGAAAACGGCGTGTACTAACTTCTATATTCAATTACGCGTATTATATGGCAGTACCTCGGACCGTCGATGTAATAATTCTCGAAACGGAAGGCATACACAGGGAAGAAAGTACGGACCACAAATTTACGCCGGAAGTGAACAGTCAATGCACCAGTCGATGCGCCGGGGCAAAAATGCGTTTTCACTGCAGCACGGCGTCGTGTCGCCTGATGTAGAAATGCGTGTTGTGGCTTGTATGTTGTGATGCGTGCTATGGAATTGGACTTTAGAGAACAGGTAAACAGTTGCTGTGCCGTTTGCCGGTATACGGGGACAGACTTGTACCAATGTTGTGGAACAAGTTTGTTGACATGTTGACATAAATCTAATATCTCAAGTCTCAAATCGTTGATATGATCACTGTAAATTTTTTTAGATAGTCCAAATAATTGCTTTTTTTTGCGTCTTTTTGAGCATTGATGGTATTATTATTTTTAGATAACTCGGTAACTTAGTAGACCATTTAGCGGAAGAAAATAGCAAGATAAGGGCAGAGCTGACAGATCAGAAATCTAGGTCTATGAGAGATATCCCAGAAACAACAGGGTTAGAACATGAGAATACAGAGGACGTTATCAAGATATTCATCAAAGACAAACTTGGTATGGATGAAGAGAAATCTAATAATATCGAGTTTGAGAGGGTCCATAGGTCGGGATATCGGGGTGCCAGACCACGACGCATCATAGCTAGATTCCATCGATATAAGAAGAGGGAGGAAGTGAGATCACTTGCAAAGAATCTGAAGGGAACTGATTTTTACATTAATGAGCAGTACCCAGCCGAGATTATGGAGGAAAGACGAAAACTCCTACCAGTGACGAGGGAGGCCAGAAACGATGTTAGGCTTGCTGTACTTTCGTACGATGAACTGTATATTGACAACAAATTATACGTACCACCACGGCGAGTTCGCCAGTCTTACAGGAACAAGACCGACAGGAGGGGGCCTAACTTTACGTATAACCTTAACAACATGGAGTTAAGGACAACAGTTGCCGATCACAGACAAAGTGCCAATAGGTTTAGTGTGCTGCAAGATACCCAGGGCAATAACGAGGGGTCGATGAGGATGGAAGGAACCAGCTAGTACGGGGGTGGAGCACAGATTACATTTACACCAGAGGTCACAGGCAATAATGTTCAACACAAAAAACTTTCTATATTAGTCCTAAATGTATGTGGGCTAAAACACCGGCTTAACTGCGAAGAATTCATTAATACGCTAACAAAGTATGATATTTTAATGCTAAGTGAAAGTAAGACAGATGACGCAGACATAACTGAACTTGAGAATGAATTTCGAAAATTGGGTTACCAGATTTTTCTTAAAAATCGTAAGCATTTATCTACCCGTAGATCAGGCGGAATCGTAACTTGTGATCAAATGGGTCACTGCACTTAAAACTGATTCCAAAGGTGTCCAGTGGTTTGATATAAATAATGAAATCTTGAACTTGGACAGGAACATACTGATAGGGAAAATATAATACCCCCAGAAGACTCTAAATACTCATTTGTTGATATGTTTACAGAGATAGAAAGCGATATTATTGAGTTGCGTGGTGATAAGTACCTCTGTCTATGTGGAGACTTTAACTCCCATACAATGAATAATAACGATTATGTGCAGTTCGACGAATTTGTGTGCAGTCAAAATAATATGGATGAAGAAACTATAAATACGATTGGCGATGTAAGACAGTTGACCAATTTTGATATAGGAGTTGGAAGGGTGTCACGTGACATACATCGGGTTGATAGCTATGGTAAGAGATTACTGGAACTATGTAAATCACATGGAATATTTATAGCTAATGGGAGAATTGACAAGGACAGGAATATTGGAAAAACACGACTACGAAACGTACTGGGTGAGTGAGTGAGTGAGTGAATTGGGTTTAACGTCGCTTTCAACATTTTTTCAGCTATATCACGACGGGGAAGGGAGGGGAGGGGCAGGGGCAGGGGAACCTACTTGTAATAGAGCAGATCTAATGCTGCCATTTTATAGTGCTGTTCCACTGAAATGTCATGCCGTAGGCAGACATGACACCCCACTCAGTCACATTATACTGACACCGAGCGAACCAGTCCTTGTTCTATCCTCTTAATGCTGAGCGTAAGCGAGGGAGGAACAAGTTCCATTTTTCAAGTCTTAGGTATGACCCGGCCTGGGATCGAACCCAGTACCTACTGCTTACGAGGCCGACGTTCTAACCATTAGACCACCGCAGTGCGGTCCGAAACGTACTGTTGTTGACTATGTGTTATCATCTGCTGAAGTAGCAGCAAGTACTGTCTCATATGTGTTCATTTGAAGTGCATGATTTTGACCCTTTATGTTCAGACATTCATTGCCCTATTGAAGTGTGTTTATCAACCAATATATCTGCGAATAGATCAAACATTAGTCATAATGAGCATAGCAAGCCAAACCCAAGATTTATCAAAGAAAAAGAGTCAGAATTTTGTGATGAGTTGAATCCAGAGGCTATTGAAGCAATAATTGTTCAAATAGAACATAATCAAGTGGATATTGGTGATGTTTGTAATGAAATTGTTAATATGTTTACGTCAGCTGCAGCTAAATCATTTGGAGAAAAGAAGATAAATCATACTGTAAAGATTTCGTACCGCAGGGATAAGCCTTGGTTTAATTGTGAATGTCAGCGTGCACGCCAACATTTTAATAGAGAGAGAAATTTATACAGAAGAAATAGAACTGACAGAAATCGCTTGATTATGACTGAAGCAGGGAGAAGCTATAAACTGGATATTGAATAAGGCCGAAAGGGAATATAAGGAGTTGCTGGTGAAAAAAGTTGCTGACCACGATCAATGTAATTCGAAAGACATATGGAAGTTGTTAAATGGTAAGAAAAGCAACGATTGTAAAGCTAGTATTAAGTCTCTAGTGGAACATTTTAAGTGTATGAATATTGCAGATTCTCTTGATGAAGATGATGATATTGAGGGAAATATTGATATGGTTGTTGATAGCCAAGATAATGATGTGCTTAATGCAGCTATAACGGAAGAGGAAATAGAACGGGTAGTAAACAACTTAAACAATGGGAAATCTGTTGTGGTGGATAGTATATTGAATGAATATATCAGATGTACATTTTCTATGTTTAAAAGTCTGTATGTTATATTATTTAATAAGATTTTGGATACTGGCAAAATACGAGAAAGTTGGTCTACAGGAATTATTGTTCCAATATTTAAGAAAAAGGGACATCCTCAGGAACCAAGTAATTATAGAGGTATAACTTTACTAAGTTGTTTCAGTAAAGTTTTTACAGGGGTGTTAAATAACAGACTAACGTCATATGTGGAAGAAAACGATCTTCTCCTCGGGAATCAAGCTGGTTTCCGCAAGGGTTATAGTGTTTCGGACCACATATTTCTTCTCAAATCTCTCATCGATCTGTTTTTGCACAAAAAGTATAAACTATATTAGGCGTTCATTGACTACAAAAAAGCATTTGACTCGATATGGAGAGCTGCATTGTGGAAAAAGCTGCTGCAGCTGGGTATAAAGGGTAAAATATTGAAAGTTATTCAAAATATGTATGATGATATCAAATCGTGTGTGAAGGTAAATGGATGTATATCCGAATATTTTACCTGTGTTCGGGGTGTACGCCAGGGAGAGAATCTATGTCCTTTATTATTTTCTCTTTTTGTAAATGATTTGGAAAGCTTTTTATCAGATTGTGGTAATAGAGCAGTGCAATTAGAACGGGATAGCGTTGAAATCCTGTTCAAATTAATGTTATTATTGTATGCAGATGATATGGTAATTTTTTGTACTTAACGAGTACTGTAAAAAATGGAACCTGGTTGCAAATGTACCTAAAACAAAGGTTGTGATATTCAGTAGGAGGCGAGTTAATATCAGAAATATGCAATTTATATACTCGGGGCAGTCTCTGGAAATGGTGGATTACTTTAACTATCTATATATAGGGATTGGGTTCGCCTTTAATGGTAATTTAATCAATGTGTAAAACAATTGACAGAACAAGGCCGTAAGGCAATGTATGCACTGATTGGGAAATGTAGAACGCACCGATTACCACTGTCACTACAGCTTAACTTATTTGATATCCTTGTGTTACCTATTCTGTTATATAACTGCGAAATTTGGGGATATTCTAATGTGGACATCATTGAGAAAATACATCTATCTTTTTGTAAGCATATACTGGGTGTGAAGATGACCACTATGTCTGCTATAGTTTATGGTGAATTGGGTAGATACCCACTTAGAGTAATAATTCATTCAAGAATGATAAATTTCTGGTTAAAGTTAGTTTATGGTAAAGAAAATAAATTAAGTTCCGTGATGCATCAAACCATTTATCTCCTGCATGAGAGAGGGATTTACTCATCACCATGGATCTTGCAGATTAAAAACATATTAGATAAATGTAGTATGACAAATGTATGGTACGATCAGGATAGAGTTAACTCTAAATGGGTTAGCCATTCAGTTAAATTACGATTGTGTGACCAGTTTAAACAAGATTGGCACGCTACTATATCTGAAAGTTCAAAGTGTGACTTGTATAAGCTATTTAAAACAGATTTTAGATTTGAGCGGTATTTAAACGAGCTACCATTACGGTATAGGGTTTGCATGTCTCGTTTTAGATTATCCAGCCATAATTTACCGATTGAAACTGGGAGGTACAGTAATCGACCTCGGGAAATGCGATTGTGTATTTTGTGTGATAAAGCTAAGGTGGGGGATGAATTCCATTTTTTGATAGAATGCGATGCTTTAAAAACAGTAAGAGATCAGTTAATTCCCGAATATTACACAAGATCACGGGATATTTATCATTTTGTACTGTTACTAAATGCAAATAGAAAAATAACCTATAAGCTGTGTATGTTTATTGAACAGCTGTTTAAATCAAGGTAGGGTGAGAATGGTTAGCTGTTTGTAACTCTTTAAGATGTATGTGCTCCATGCTTGTAGAAGTCTGAGCCAATAAAATGATGATGATGAGATATTTCACCTCTACAAATCCTCTAAAATGAGTTAAAGTGCGTTAAATGAGGCCTGAAATACCATTATTTGTCGAGGGGGAAGGACCCCTAGCATTGTGCGCCTTTGGCGCGTGTCCAGGTATCATCCAAAGTGCTCTATTTAGTATGGAGCTAACCCCCTGCTAGAAATCCTGGATACGGGCCTGGTGTGCGTCTCTCCAGTCAAAACAACCACGGCTACTCACAACTTGAGTACAAAGGAAACGAAATATAAAGCACATTGCCTGGCTTCTATTTATTCGATTTTTTTCGGATAGGTCACGAGGTCGCAAAGGCTGTTCGAAAAGTCTATTAATAAAAGACTGTTCTTAGTCCGGACGAATTCGTCTTCTGTCAAGGCTCGGCTTTGTCAGACCGCATCAGATGTTCTCCGTTGATAGGCCATGTCAGACCGCGGTTGTGATTTATCAGTTAAGAACAACTAAATGCGACTTTCAGCCTGAGAATCTAGTACCCTATACTGACATAATGGTTGAGTGTTTGTGCTTGTAATATGAAGTTCAAGAAAGAGTGTTAGAGTAATGTTCACGTTTATCGGATAATATGCTGACTCGAATTGCACGTTTCTACAGTAAAACTAAGGAAGTCCGATAAGTGTCCTAGGTATTGCCCTAGAGGATGTTACACTATAATAGGCACAGAAGCATTGAATAATATACAAGGCTTTTTTATTTTCCGATTTTTTTTTATCTGAATTATAATCCCAATATTTCTGGCAACTTCTTCACGAATGTGATCAATGTGTGGTCCAGTCAGTTTATTGTTATAAATAACACAAAGGAATCTGAAACTGTTTACCTGTACAATTTCATATCCAGATATATTTACATGCTCAGCGTGTCCAATGCATTTATTATTTCGACTAACTATGACGTATTTAGTTTTTTCACATTGCGGAAAGCCATGTATGGATTTTAGAAACCTGTTAATTGAATTAAATAAATAAATTGATTAAAATAATCGAAATGAGATAAATATTTTCATTCGTCCTACGGGCTCGTGAAAATATTGATGTTGTCGACGAAATACTCATGCCAAAGTCTGGTTAAACTTATATTATTACATATCCAAAGTAAAACTGTAGCGACTCGTTTCAACGATAAATCGTTTCACCCGTAACTGATAAATCGTTTCATCAGTAAATTTAATTTTATTATTTCTGTTTACGGATTAGCGAACAGAAGATATATAATGAAAGAAATACTGCCCGATGTTGGAAAATATCCGGCCCTCAGTCGCAGCGCTGACGCCCTATCAAGCTCGGGCATTTGCACTGCGACGAATATTTCCCAACATCGAGCAGTATTTCTCTAATATCGTTGAAACGAGTCGCTAAAATCCTGGTTGATATGATCACTGTGAATTATTTAGATAGTCCAAGAAGTTCTTAGAGGAAGGCGTGGCAGCCCCAGCTCCGTGTTGTTTGGTGTTATAGCCAATGGCAGCCCGCCTACGAAACTACGCGATTACAGAATGTGAGTTTCGTCCCAGGGATTCCTCACGACATAGACGAACCGTATTACTTTGACCCCGAACAGACCAACGTGGTAGTGCTAGATGATCTGATGAGTGCGGCCAAGGACAATTCGAATTACTCTTCAGTATTGCCTCGAATAAAGATGTGGCGGAACCGGTTGCAGTAAACGCTGTCTTCGATATTCATTTTTTTCAGATTGTTTATTGTCTGTAATAATACGGGATATACTGTGAATGATGTATTGAAATCCGTCGATTGTTATATTGACATGTATGAACTTGTTTAGCGTTAGATATGCTGTCGCTTAGACTGCAGTATCCAAGTCAATATTACATGTGTGTATGTATAAATAGCCGCAATTTATTTGATCGAATACAGCTTTGATAAACCGTCGAGACACGGTGAAACTAGATAGCCAGAAATCAAACCAGTTGACTTTGTCATGATTTTTTAACAATATTATATTTGCCGCACACAAAGGCAGTTTCGCTACATTTATTTACTGTATATATGCAGCTGTGGGAGTTGTGTCATTACGATCATCAGAGAAGTACTGTGTGTTCGCTTTCAAGACTACCGGTCTGCTACCTCCTATTTTTTGAGGGGCCGAGTGGTTCAGATCGCCGACATACAGTGCTGGCGATTAGGTGCCTCATTCTGGGGTCGGTGGTTCGAATCCCGCACGGGACTCGACCAAATTTTCAGCACTAGAATTTGTGCTGTTCTAAGAAAGTGTTATCCAAAAATAACGAAAATATTGTTATACGATCACTTTCTAAATGACAAAAGAAAATCAGCACTAGAATTTGTGCTATTCCAAGAAACTGTTATCCCAAAATAACGAATATATTGTTATACGATCACTTTCCAGGTGATAAAGAAAAAACATACTTCATAATGAATAGCTCAGCCTGTATATATTATACTATATATCTCCTGGCAACAACTGCCTCGGTTGGGGCAGCTGGGTCGACATCGGGCCTTACAGACTAGTCTTTTGTGTTAAATGCCGTCATTTACATCTGACGACGATACAGCTCATCAATCTCCAATGTACGAGTTGTCACAGCGAAACAGCTCACTCATTACAAGTATACGAGTTGTCAGAGCATTTCCACCATAGCTCTCTATATTTGTATCTAATACCGCTTATGCCGGTGCTAGGGGCCGTGTGGTCATATCATACAAGTTGCCACATGAACAGGTACAATAATCGCTAGATTCTTGGTATGTGCTTTAGAATAGGTTCACCAGAAGACTATTCTGTGCAGTCATGTGACGCAGTCAGTATGTCGGCACCTCTTCCCACCTCCCTTATATGTGTTGTAATTGACAGATTTAATAATGGTAGTTCAGCTTTTCAACTGAAAGATACGCTGTCCCCGATTTAGTAGCGCTTTTGTGTCAAACGAGTCTGAATGGAAACTGTAAGAGCTACAGAGTGAGTGATACGATAACTTCAGGTAACTTTAATAGAAATTGCATAAATACTTACCGCATATCGTATCATTACTAAATTCAATAATGGCGACTATGGCCATCGTCAGAAACGTTCAAATTGTTCAAGCTTATTTATGTTTACTCCAATAGTTTCATGTTGATTTTTTGCCATGTAATTATTCGCCGTGTTGCTAACTATTTTGCATTGCACTTAAATCCAATTGCCTGCCTTTGATACGGAATAAATTTCTGATAGGGCCCTTGAAGCTGAATTGATAAGTTTGGATGTGAAAAATTGGATTTTGATTATCGTACACCTAAGAGGTTTAGATAAATGTCCCGAATAATAAAACGATTCCTTCTTGTCCCTGTCATATTCAATTTTATCTTTGATTTTATATTCGAAAACGAATTAAAATGGAAGCTTTGCAACTATATTCATTCATCATTACGCCAAGCATCTGATAATAATCCACAAAGAGCAAGTCATTTGACCTTAACATGGTTGTCAATTGAATCAATAATGATGCTGAACTGAAGTGCAAGCAGACCCCATTGTCAGTAGTAACCTTCTGCCCCAATCACGGCGTATCACCCGCTGACTGCGCATGGCTGTAACCGGTCAACCATACCCGTTTCAGAACTCAGTCTATATGGTGCGTGATATCAAGCCATGAATGTGAAAGAATTAACCGCATAACCCGATTATTTCCTCAAAAGTATAGATGATGAGAATAATGCTTCTTGTGTGAAATGTTTCTGCTTGAGGTTAGCGAAAGGCGGTTACGCTAGAGAGGGTGAGGATTCGAGGCTGATAATTTGAGAAGAGCTGAGTTTAGGTCAGGCTTAAAATTAGGATAGAGCTAGATGTGTATTTGAGTTCCTCAAAATGCCTCAAATTAGGCTAGAAAAAAAAAAATATGGCCTTAGACGTGTAATCCCGCACAAAGTATGGCAGAAATATATTCAAAAATAAACCAGGACAAATATATCCGGTATAATGTGTAGAGAGATTTGGCCTTTTTGAATAAATACAAATATTCAGCGAGCAGTTGCTTTGCAGATATTACTGATGTTTACAAGGGATTTCCACATTCACTGGATTCGAAGGAAACTACAGATGGCCATAGCGGCACTTTTTATTTAGCTCTAAATCTCTTTAAAATGGATCGGCCTTCTCTCTTGCCGACTTTACGACAAAAGAGATGATTACAATATCGACATCGTACACTATGCCTATCTAGACAATAATATACCAGAGAGACCTGCATATGGCGTATAATATCTCGCCTAGTAGCACGTGATCAGTTTAATCAACGTCATCAAACATTATTGCAGAAACTTGTAAACAGGGCTATATCATCAAGCGCCTCCACTGGAAGTTTCTCAAATTTGGCGAGACATATCGCATGCTGATAGGAAAATGCGAGCGTAGCGTGCAAGATCTATGGCGGTACGTTACGTAACTTGTGTCTAATTCCGCTTAACCCGGGACTAGGGGCCGTATGTACGTATGTAGTTCAGATCCTCGTAGTGTTCATATGAACAGTCACAATCAAAGCGTGACTGAGATAACAACTTTACAACGTATATCATATGGATTTAGAATACTAAGCAGCGATACGGATTTGATTTTTTGGAACATCATGATGCCTTGGCGGCATCATTGGAAACTGTTGACCGTTTCTATCTGATAGGGAATTAGCCTAGTTTTATGTATACTATGATTTATCCTTTCAATTTGTTGCTAACGTTATTATATGAATTAAGCCTTTGGATTATGGACGCGGAAATTGTTCAATGGACGACGGCCGAATATGGAATGACCGTCGACTAGACGCTTGTATTCCACCTACTATAATTGGTCAACTCCAGCAGACGAGCCACCATGTGCTAGAGCTAATGATCCGCCTCACATCACTTTGTTTTTCTGTGATTCACACGACCCTTGTGTAAGGCATTATCCCATTATCTCATTGGGAAGATACTTCCGGTCACTAGCCTAAAACTCAGCTCACCAGCTCGGCGATGATTGCCTTCAACATTCATGACCGCTCAATCATCCATGCTGTTCCTATAGTGTGGTACAATATTTCCTTGAACCGGACAAATTTCTGCTACACCATGCTACCTATTTTTGGTTCATTTGTAAGTTTAATACCGACCATGTAAAATCATACGGTTAAGATACAACTTCAAAATCTCACTGATCAAAATATTGGATGATGTATAGACACACTAAACCTATAAATATAAAACTGTAATTTTATTCATACTGCCTTTGCGGGAAGGAGCATTATATTTCTATCAGTGATTTGGATATGGCCCCATTTGTTGCCATTGTTTGACATAAAAACAAATGCCGAAACCATGCAACTCAGACAACAGCGCTGAGTAGACAGAAATGAAGTTTAGACAGATTAGACTATATATAAGGTAGATATGAATCTTCAATTACATAAACACTCGTTTTTCAGTGAGTTTATATTTTGTTCAATTGGCACGTGAATATTACCTTCAAGCGACATCGTACAACTGGGATACAAAAAAACAGCTTTGTTAATAATAAAACACTACGCAAAATGTTGAACCGTATATGATAATGTTAAGAAGTATGGGATGATATTAATAAGTAAATAGGACTATTGAAGTACACGAACAGAAACATTTTTCCTCAAGCTGATATTTAGATACGGCCTATACTGTCATACAATTGAGATGCAAACTTATCATTATACCAGATACAATTCAATAAATTTCACACATTTAGGGCTATTAATAAGAAAGATATGTCAATTTAATTCCACATATCCCGCGTTTTCAATGAGGAGCTTGCTTTGTTTATTACACCCTGCCCATCCCCCCGAGTGTACCTTTTGGGATTGGAATACAACCATGCACGACCTTAGGTATTAAATAATTGCGCTGCTTGGCACTGAACAACAAAAAATGCATGATATTACATAATGAATGGGGAGTAATATGTACTATAGTTTAGACACATTGGGTTGAAAACAAAATGTGACTGGGTCACCCTCCTCCTTTTTCAGCTGAAAACGAAAAGCTGTAGGGTGCCATTTCGGCAGCAATGAAAAAATATACACCACTTTGGAACTCTACATTCACCCTGGCTGATACCCCAATGGTCATAGAAAGTCATGATGTAGATGAAAATTTTCTTGCCGGTGGGGTGAACAAATTTCTTAAATAAGACCTTTTTTCAACGTGACTCCAAGACTACAAGGGAATTATTTTATTTGTTGTACCCAAGCTGAATATGACAATTTATCCACTGAATTTAGCCTAAAGAAATCCTGTTTTTCTGCACAATAGGATATTAACTTTCTCTTCAAATAAATCTATCTTTCCATAGACTCACCTCCTTCTACCCCGTTTTTTGCAATGATCAAAGTCAAAAACAGCACAGCAATCCACACCGCATGCTCCATTTTCCACAAGATACGAAAAAGCTGTTTGATCAGTGTCTCGGAACTGCTGTGATTCTTCCTTGTCATTCAATGACTGTTTCGCGAATGCGAGATTCAATTTATAGATCTTAGTTTAACTATGATTCCGTCAGCCAATCATTTTCTTCTCGCAATGGTTAAGCCATCGAAAAACCCAAACTGCGTAAAAGAACGAGAACAGGATCCAGGATATTTAGCCTCTTTCAACCTGACTAAACAAACTCAGAGGTTTGGATGAAGAATGTCAGGGCTTTGTTAGGTTCGGTCATTAGGTTCATATTCCATGTAAGGATCACGACACGCTCAGGGAAGGATGGCTAAACGTCGCTCAGGAAACATACACTCACACAGAGTAGACCACATCCACATAGGATAGACAACAAATGCTCCTCGTGAAACACATCGAATGGAAAAACAAATTCGTCAAAGTGACACCCACGCCTGGATAGCGGATGTCCCTCGGTAAACATATACAGTAGACCACAGACACTTAAACTCTAAAAATATTCATGGAATAAATCGAGTCATCCAGTTCAGGTCATTCAACTACGTTTCTCAAGCATCTCAGCCTGAGACCAGGACCATTTTCTGAATTCCAGAGTATTCAACACTGAATTCGTGTTCGTGTCCCTTACATTGAACTGTCCGAAATTCAGGCAAACTTGCGGTAATTCAGGAAATGTCCCTGAATAATATTAAGAATGTACACGTAAACAGCACGTTCATCACATCAACAGGAAACACATCAACTGCACATCAATATAATGAGTTTTGGCTCATACACAAACTTTCCTATCTGAAACCTCTTTGTCTGCTAGAATTTAGTCACTAGAATGTGTCTAAACACATTCACAGAATAATTCTACGGTGTTCAAACACTCGTTTTATTCCATGTAGTGTACAGAAACTGAATATCGTCATCCCTAAAGAGAGCAATTTAATGCTCGATGTAAGCATGTGTATTCAAGCATCATACCCTCACATCCCAATACAGCGACCGTGACCATACATGATCAGCACCTTTATCTTTCCAAAGAAACAATTATTTGCTATTTTCTGGAGATATGTGATATATAAAGTGCAGTACAGTGTTATTGTACAGTTGAATTTTGCAATAATGCGTGATTTCCACTGTGCCGAATACCCGCATTGACAAGCATTAATCCCCGGGGATACCCAGTGGTCCTTACACTCCGGTTCATTTATGAATTCCACGCAACCAAATGATTCCAAAATCCATAATAAATTTTGCCCATGAATGCTACCAGTCATTTTAGGCCTTTCATCTTCAAATCGATTATATGTGCATTGTCAGTCACATGACAATAGATTTTATGTGGTTGTGTCTGAATAATGTTAAATGACTAAATTATAATATATCGCCACTCCTAAAAAAATGGACCAAAATGTAATTCCGTCACGAAGGTTTTATTATCGACATTTATCAGATTGAAACTTCACTTGGCGGAAATGAGATGTAGGGCCTAATGTAGTCGTAGTTCAGATACTCAGGATTCGAATAAAACACCACCTGGAATGCGAAACATTCGAGATTTGATGGAACACGTCTTCATGTGGAGGCTACTTTACTGTAATTCCGTCATGCGGTAGTCAAAAGTCATGTGATCGATACAAAACAATTTTATTTCACCTTGGTATATCTCATCTCACAGGGCTAGGAGTAATACCAGGGTTCCAGAAGAACTGATCATGTATATGCATGTCGTGTTAGTTTGGAATGTTGATACTACAGTATTGTTTAATACGAAATACATGCAACCGAATCCATTTATCTGATGAATCTTTTCATTTTTGCTAGATATTCGGGGTGTGTGGGAGAGGGAGGGGGGTTCAAGTGTACAGGTAGTTACTACTCAAATTTAAAACTCGAGGACATGAGTGTGACTCGCCACTCCTAAAAATTATGACCGATCTTATATCTATGCCAAATCCTTATTTTGCCAAGGTACGGCTAGAGATGAGGACTACTCCTGTGAAACGTACATAATTAATCACATCCGTGATCACGTTAAAACCATAAGTGCCTCTCTCTCATTCATGATCCCCCGCGTTGTGCCTTTGCATTTCATCTATGATCTTACATGTGTAAGGATTTGGAAGAGTCTCGCGTCTAGTCGTGTAGGCTGTTTGATGAGTGCTAGTGCTGTCTAGCTAGTCTTATCTTCCACTTAATCTGCTTCCAATGTTACATACTGATGCATAAGAGTCCTCAATCACCTAAGTGTGAATTGCCATTATGATCTGTTTAATGACCTTATATTCTTTTCCAAGCAAACAAGTAACAAACAACATAACATCCTTGAAGGAAACATATTTAAATAGATAATTTTGTGAGCGATTATGAAAATTATTCCTCATAGAAGCCGTCATAGACCTGGGTTACCAAAGCTTTAGGTTAAAAAGGGGCTTCAATATATGCCTGTACATCCGGAATTACACTGGTCCAAATTCCAAGGTTGTTTAATGGCCTTGGTCCAAATTGGTAGCTAGCAATCTAGAGAAAGGTCTAAGATTTTGTGCTTGCAATAATGTAATATGAATGGATATTTTTCACGAATGAAGAAAAATGTGAAGAAAGTGATGAAGTAATCCTTTGTTCTTGAATTAATAAACAGATACAAAGTTCATATATGACCCCTTTCCCAGTTAAATTAGTAAAGACATGCTTATTTCACAACCGTTTAACTGAATGTAGCTGTTTCATACATTTATCAAATAGGAGAGAGAACTCCATGGGATAAATACCATATACATGTAGGGGAGACAAATTTGAATAGTCCAATCTCATAGTATAGTCAGAACTGGATTCTGTTGGGGTAGTATGACCTTTAGGTTTGATCTATTGACCTCAAAATGAATTGGGTACCTCTTTGCCCTGTGGGTAATGTATATCCAAAGTTAGGTACCAATCCATACCTTGAAAATGGAGATATCGCACGGACAACACATGTTAATGGATGGATAGACGAATAGTTGGACAGAACTCATCATCGCATATATGGCCTTGTTTTCGATAAGCATATAAAAATATGGCTCAATGATTTACGGTTCTCTACGGTTTTTGTTCAGTCAAGTTACCGCAAACAAAGTATATATTAATTGTGGCCTTACCCTAATGTTGGCACAACATCTATTCAGCGCGGCAAATGTTTTGGGGGCAGAGAAACGCACCCAAATTAGTGAAAATACGAATTTTGGCAAAGTAGGTGGGCTTTTACTCAAATATGACGCTTAATTGACATTGAACTGTGATTATCATTGCAAGAATAATATTGTTTTCTAGTCCTAATTTGGGTACAATGTTTAATGTATCAAGTGGGTAATCTAAAGCCCTGGTTACTATATCTTATGTGTGAAAAAGCCAGATTGGAATTTCGTTTTGTTGGCTCCAAGGGGTTAAACTGACTGTTTCCTTACACTATGCACCATTTATACTTCCTCAATACAGATATTTGTTAAAACTAACAAGCCGAGGCAATTCCTACCATGCCATGGAGTGTCTTTTAATTCATGAGAGGCTGATGATATTTTCGTATCTGAATTTTCTAACAGGGACTTCAAATGAAGTATTTGGTACCTAAAGTGTAGAGAGAGAATATGGCTCGTTATTAAAGATCTCTGGCTACAGCCTTGGCATATGATTGAGAATGTTTACAAATATATTCCTTGCTGTCTTGTTTGTTTCACTACATGAGATAACCTTAGTTTGTCATCATGATTCGCATTCAAAGTTCTTTGCAGAGGAGGGCTGGTTGCAGGATTGGGTTATGACACTTGATCAAGCTGTTGATAATTAACTCTTTACCATATTGTGAATTAATGATAAAGTAATTTATGACCAATATTATTCTGAGTATTTTGAAGTTTATTTCATAATTCAAGGTATTTCCTGTTAAAATCTGTGCAGTTTAGCTCCTTCTCATGATGAAAGTCTACTTGTACATGTATATTAGGTTGTTGGTAGTCCATTCAGATCTGGGTGACCATCATTGAAGCATTTAAAACTGGGTCAGCAAAACAACAGGCCTAGATATCTACCCACACTTTGCTGCATGCAGGAAGCCACTGGCTTAGCTGTGTTACATTGCTGAAGAAAGGGATTTCAAGGAGGTTAACACTCAAATTCATTTGCCAAAATTCCCCTTTAAACATAGTGAAAACAAAGAAATGAGGAAATCGAGGAGGTAACTGGAAATGCAGTATACAACAGATATACATTAATATTGACCAAACAAATCATTTCATATAAAAAAATGGTGACATACACAGACAACTATGATATCTCCAACACCATTTCGGGGAATCTAAAGTAAATGGACAGTGGATACTCCGCTTGACTAGTTTCTGGTGATTTCTTCGTCCCCCCATTACATAACCGCTAAATTTACTGACCACCGAACTAACTGTCCCATTGTTTTTCGAGAACATTTAAAAAAAAAAAACACTGGAAAACCATCGATGCAGGGACTTTTGTCGTTTTGGTATTTTTCATTTTCATTCCGAATATTTTCCACCTTTGAATTTACATCGCCTAAGTAATTCAATCTTTCAATGATTATGTTGATAAAATCTCGTTCTATGACCATTTTCTAACAATTCAGTTTGTTTTCAATGTGATTTTTTCCTTCACTTTCATTTCATGAGGTACATTTTATATTCTCCTCTTATTTTCATTGAAAGAGTTTTTTTTAAGAAATTAGAATCGCCGAAACTGAATTGAACAACGGCGCTGTCGATAGTTGGCAAAGTTTTGCAATTATAAACTGATATGGCATAATCATAAATAGTCTTGTTAATACG